>MVGT01003197.1:193279-248471 GCA_002174775.1 Macleaya cordata
GCGCATGTGAGTTAGCAAATAGATATTGGGTGAGCCCACTCGGTGACGATGTATAGTCCGATGTAATCTAGACGTTGAGGAGATAATCGTAAAAAAAAAAAAGCAGCCCTTGAATTAACTCTATACGACCCAACTGGCAAGTGTAAACCAGTGTAAATAAATAAATAATGTTATAGGACGCATATGGTATTTTTCAAAAGATCTTTGTAAAAACAAAAAAAAACATGGACGTGTTTCAACATTATGCACTGTAGCAGGGGAGAAACAAAAGGGACACGTGGGGTCGTTTGGGTGCGGCTCAGTTGAGCCGCACTGTAGAACACCCACGCCCCTTATAAAAGTAGTATAGATATCAATTGCCATTTATGTATGGCTGTGCTTCACTGGCCTTAGTGATATCTCACTTTGGCTCTTTCATTTATCTGAACAGGGTTATACTCGCAACAATATCATGAATAGTGATCTCATTAGTCATGCAATGGTGACAATTTATTGTAGAATAAATCTAGAACAACTAGCTCTATAGTTTCTATTTGAATATCCTGAAATGCAGAGTTCTAATGTTGTCATTTTTATACAAACAGGTAATGCCAATAATGACAACAAAATCAGTGATCCTTCCGAGTCAGCTGGTGATTTTGAGCAGCGGATATTTAATGGGTTTTCAGACAATAGTCCAAACACAGATCCCTTTTACCAGAAGCTAGATAGACTTGATAAGTCTCGGGGTAGATCCGGTTTGGGTCCTAACATGAATGGTCGCAATACTTCCCAGTTTATGGATGGTCTCGATGAGAGTTTCGATACCTTGTCAGATGGTATGGACGGGAAGCTGAAGAAAGCTGCCACATATTTCGAATATAATCCTGAAGAGATAAAAAATGAGGACTATGCATTCAGACCAGATGTAACCTTCAGACCTGGGACGCAGTATGATGTTAAGGTATTGTCTCATCTATCTTAGTTTAAATCCCTGACTTAAGACTTTGGAACTCTTGATATAACAGCTGTTGAAGGTCGCAGGGGTAAACCTGTTGGACCTTCTCTAACCCCTTTTCATGGTTTCAGTGCATGTTATAATTCTATATTTGTATTTTGTAATTACATATCTCTACAACTTTGAAGACATAGCTAAGTTGTTTGCTTAAAAGTTTGTAGCCGTCAACAAATTTTAATTTCTTCAATATGTGGATCTTTTGGCTTGGTATTGGTACTTCAGCTCCAGCAATCTTTAGATTTTATGGTTCAGTAGATTTCTTCTCTTCTTTCTTTTTCTTCTTTTTTTTTCTACTTTTTTTTTTGTTGCTTCGGTAGAACGAGAATTTATTAACAAAAAAAGATATAATTTACAAGGGATCTAGACAAAGGCCTTCCATCCAGCAAAATTCAAGAATCTTTGACCAGCTGAAAACCAAATCTGCAAAAAGAAGATTCTCTCCTACAGGATTTGCAACAATCAGAAGTACATCAAATGTTGCTATGCAGATATTAAAGACTTACAGTTATAAGTTTTATTTTGTTAAAATGTATCATCACATCTAGCCTTGACAGTGCAATATTTGTCTCCCTGCATGATCCCTTGTTTTTACCTTGTCTATGTTCTTGTTGTTTTAATGCATACGTTGTGTGGTTGTATGCAGGATCTTGATCTTAAAAAACCAGGAGTATGGAAACCTTTCAAAAAAACTGAATTCGAAGTTACAACAGAGGAAGTGCTGAAAAGGGCTGATTTTCGGGTGCGCATCTTCCATTTTATATTATTATTATTATAATGATAATATCTTTAATGTTCTGAAGAGAATGGAGTTTCTGCCAACAGTATCTAACAGTTCTTCAATACTCCCATTGCCACCTGAGCTGATGGTGAGAACATATCACACCATCACAAGTTTTTTTTTTCCTTTTCTGACTGCTGTCAGTTGGGAATTACACCATCTCCAAAGCAACCTTCGTCTATACCTGTGTATGGTCCACTGATTCAGATATCTGAACTATCAAGATGATAGGGCATCTCCTTGATGGGAGCATATGGACGAAATCAAACCACTAGATTTTCACACATTTGTGATTTTCTTGTACGTTAGATGGGTAAGGTAGGATTATTGTTGCCTATTAACAAGGGGGCCAGACTTTCATCATCTGCGATGAAATTTTCCTACTATACTTTTAAAGTCCATAACCATTCAATTGGTGGGACACCTATGGGGTGTGTGGCCCAAAGGAAAAACCTAGTTGAAAGTACTTTGAACCTCCCTAAGGTGTGCAAAGGTGTGCACCTTTTTCTATTCCTTTTTTTTTTTCTTTTTTTCTTTCAAACATTTCTTTTTAGTTTTTTCTGCCCTAGTGGTTATAGCTTATAGGTTGCAAGGTTAAGATCGTCCCAGATTACAGTTTTGTCCCATCCACTAACCAAGAGGTAGCTCACCCCTTGAGTGGTCTAGACCAGTGGTAGCCAATTATCCAACATACAGAGATCCAAAAAAAAAATGTCAACACGGGTAAGTAAGAAATCAAAGATGATGGACATCATTCACATTCTTGATGTCAACTTTCATGTTAGTTTTCTCTCTTACTTGCTCAAAGGGCTTATTCCCAATTTTGTAACAACTTAAAAGGATGAAGCTTGCTGTGTGCATTTGCTATTGCACGTTGGTATCAACTTCGATCATTTTTTGTAGTTTGGTAACCATCTTATTCTGCCCCGCTTATATTTGAAGCTGCTGACATCTTGCAGAATGGGAAATTCCTTGAAAACTTTATTACAGAAGCTGGAATTATCATCAAAAGAAGCAAGGTAAAAGCGTACTTCAGATTCAGAATTGCTATTTAGTACAGACCATAACTATTTTGACCAGAGTGCATTTCAAATTCATTAGCTGCCTCTGTTATGATACGTTTCTAAGACTTCTGATATTACAAGTCTCAAGATTGTGCTAACACCATTGCGTAATACTAAGAATAAGTTGCTTTACCTATACTGTTGAAAACAATTTAGGGTTTTGGTTAAAGAGTTACCCACACTTCAATGGCCTCTTGTTCTTATTAATTGTGCAGACCCGCATTAGTGCGAAAGCCCAGAGGAAGGTTGCTAGGGAGATCAAGACGGCGAGAGCTTTTGGCCTAATGCCTTTCACTACTATGGGACAAGACCCATTTAAATTTGGAAAATCGAGGGAAGATCTTGGCTATGAAGATGATTATGATAATTATTCTTCTCGTGCAGCTAACTACAACGCAAATCAAAGGTCTATGTAAGCTTAGTAAGCGGCGGAAGTTTGATTGTTTATATTCTTGATCATTTTGGAAGTGTTTGTTACACTTCCTGGGAAAAATATTTTACTTTTGGGAATGTAAAATTTGTTCCGATGATTTTTGTGCGTGTGATATACTCAAGGACGAGCGCTGCTCGGACAACTAATGTAAAGGGGTAGTTATGAATGATACCAATGTTAGGTAGAATTTTTTTCTGCAAGGTAATGCAGTATTTGCAAACTTTTCGGATATTTTGGAAGGAAATAAAGGCTTTCTTTAGTTCCACTGTCCTCAGCGCATCATGTTAGCGCAATGCAGAAAGACACGAAATAAGTTTTGGTCTAAGTTAGCAAAACTCTTTTAATTAATTTTAACATAAAAAAATGGCCATAAATTTTAAAATATAAATCGGATTTGAACAAAATTTATTATAAACTCAGATTTAATTTGCATACAACTAATTTTCAAAAGATAAATTAGATTTGAACCAAGTTTATATTGTTGGAAAATATTTTTCAAGATCTTTAAAACTATATTAGATATGAATACTATATTCAAAAAAAAAAAACATTCACGAAGTGAATGCAAAATTTGCATAAAAATAAACTATGCAAATTATATTTATAATTTATATTATCATAAATTCCGAAGATTATTTTTTAATTTGATATTGTTGTGTGATCTCATTTTGAAGATCTTAAAAAATGCTTTCCAAAAATATAAATTTGGTCAACCACTGGGCGTATATAACAAAAAAAGTAAAAACAAGAACTTTAAGTTAGGGTGAGGGTCAAAAGAAAATTCCCACTGCACTACAAAGGAAATGGAGGAATTTTGCATTTGCGTAAAGGCTGAATCTTAGTAACCAGAACCGTGGTATAAGGTGACACTACACTCTAAAACCTTACACTCTCGCTTTGAAGCTCCTGCTCCTAGTACATTCTAGAATTAGAGACATTTTAAAATTGACTGCTCCAACGCTCACACTCCCACTTTCATTCTCTTTCCCGCTCCCCACTTTCCGCTCTGGTTACTTAGGGCCGGATTAGCTAAACAGGTCCCCTTGTCATCCATGTCAGGTCTGCCCTTCAAGATTCCGTTCCTAGGTCACGAAGTAGGCTATTTTCTGCTCAGCTTGGACTTCTGGGTCTAAGAATCTTTTTCAAAGAACCAGAAGATCAAAGACTCGGAGGAGATATTGTAATATGCATGCTTGGATTAGAGTCATACTTCTTCACATCCCTAATGATAGCACAGGGCCACAGAGGTAATGATAAACCTCAACCCCTCTTATTTGGCTTTACAGAACCTGTATAACCTTTTTCTCTGCAGGCCCAACTAAACAACGAAGAATCACAATTGTTTATAAATTTTGAGGTCCAGGCAACCAAAGATCCGTCATTAATTGGGCAACTTACACTCCAAATTCATCAATTCATGAGTTGATTGATACATGCGAATCATCTCAACCCTCAACCCCAAATTCATCAATTAACAGATAACTTACATAAGCAAGGTGCGCATGTATGCATAGAGCTACTAATTAACATCATTCACATCAACAACAACGGTTTAGTTTGATGCCTGTCTTCTTGTCTGTCTGGCAGGAAACTTGATTGATGTTGAACTTGATCCTAATTAGGTTCCCTGATTTCTTGCTGGGTTCCTTTGGGATTGGCATTCCTTATTCCCCTTTTAACGATTTCTTCATGGCCTGGGATTAAGGACAGACAGAGTTGATGCATGGGGACAGTCAGTCACAGTCACAGTCACAGTCACAGTCACAGTCACAGTCCATCCAATAAGGTTGTCAACTGTGCGGTTTAACCAGTCAGAGCTTCCACGTGAGATATCCTCTAGGTCGTGGCAATGAGGTCGTTGCCTTCCCTCTTGAAGACGCTGTGAGCATTGGTTTTTCATCGATGATGAAGACCAGGTCTGAACAAGGTATCACACCTCGCTGTTCGTTCATTGCCCTTCTCTTCTAGAAATGTGATACTTAGTTCCCTTCTTCCAGCCTGGATTTATCTCTTACTGTCAGGATTTCCTCAACTGCTGTGGGTCTCCTGTTAAAAGAAACACAAACAAACAAATAACAACTTTTTTTCACGCTATAGAAGCATTCAATCATTAGTTTCCGACTCCTAACCTAACTGTCTCAAGCCCTTTCAAGTCTAATGCTTCAAGCAAATCATGTTCCACAGTTAGTTCATTATACTTTCCAAACTCTCAAGTCAAATTATTATTAAGTCCATTCCTTGCTTTTTAGTGTTCTTGTTTTGCCCTTATTATCTTTTTCAACTATCTTCTAGTCTTTTTATTTTGTAGAGCTGGGAGAGAAATTAAGTTAGTTAGTTATTAATTTTATTTTTAAATTTTAAAATATTATATCTAAAATTCAGATTTTGACAAAATTCATACATTTAGAAAGCACTTTTAGAGATCTTCGATACTAGGCTAGTCAAGAATGGTTTTTGAAAAAAAAATTTCACGAAATTCATACAAAAACATTTTTGCATAGATCTACAAAAATATTTTTGCATACGCAAAAAATATTTTTGCCTACTGTTTTAAGTAATAGATTTTGACAATATTTATAAATTTAGAAAGCATTCTTTGAGATATTTTTTTCTTTTGATGTTACCTAGTTTTGAGCTCGCAAATTCAAATTTGGATGCAATCTGGTTAAAAGGTACTAGTTATAAAGTAGTTCCTATTTATTTTTTAAAAAAATATCTTTGCAATGTTTTGCAAAAATATTTTTGCACACACTTTTTAGTAACAGATCTTGACGAAAGTTATATGTTTGGAAAGTAATCGTCCAGCTCTTCACTTCTTCTTTTGATATTATCTGGTTTTGAAGAATGCAAGTTCGAATTTGGATGCAATCTAGATAAAAAGAAAAAACCAGTTAAAAACATAGTTTTGTGTTACGCAAATACAAATTTGCATAAAAAAATAAAATGAAAATTATAAGAAAGTATTGTTGACTGGTCTCGTTTCGAAATATCGATGAATGTTTTCGATAATATAAGTTTTGTGAGAAATTGATTTGTATTTTTAAAGTTTTAACATTTTTATGTGAAAAATAAAATTAAAAAAAAAGCAGTTGGTACTAACATGCACCTATTATTAAGGATTACTTGGAGTTAGTTAGAGGAAAAATATGTCCAAACTTTATTTTTGGACCAAATAGACTTGTATATTATTTGGTGAACCAAAATGGACTGAAATAAACCTATATTGGGTGTTTTGTACGTTCTCCCATTTCTTTTTGGGTCAATTTTATTGAAGATGACTGATGTATAGGTTTAATGGGTGCAGTGAAGTTGCAGCCAAGAAAGCCATCATATATGAATACACAAGAACCTTGAATGGATTGTAGCTAAGCTCATTACTGATCAGATCAATGCTCTACTAAGTATGGTTCTAAGTTCTAGCTTGATGACTCTGGCTTGGAAAACTTACATGATTTTTTTTGAAAAATCATTCAGAGATAGATACTAGGATTTTTTGATTGTTTTTCCTATTAGTTTCCCTATCACATTAAAAGCTGACATCTCTGCATCATCAACTCAATGAAGTCTGCGATTCCTCAATTATGATTTTAAAACGAGGATTTTGTTATCATGTGCCCTAAGGCACATGATAAGCTTTTAGGTATTGTGTTTTGTTTAGTTTCTTAAGGTTGTCCAAATGGGTTGACATTTTGAATATATATATTATTTATACTATTTGTACTATATCTAAAAAAATCAGCTCAATCGGAGACCTCTAGCACCCTCTAGCACCACAAACACTTAATTTAAACTTTAATAGTGTGAATGAAAGGCTTACATTTAAAGTGATTTGTTTGGAGGGTTAGATATTTCTGATTGAGCTGATTTTTTGTGGACATCTTATAAATAATGATAATATTATGTCTACAAAAATTTAGTTGATTTGAAGACCTCTAACTTGCAAAGAAACTCCTTCAAAACTAACCTAAGGGCACACGTTAACAAGACCCTTAAAACGATTCCTCAACTATGATGTTAAAACTGTCAGATCATAGAAATCATGATGAGTTCCTAACTTATGATCTCTTGTACATTTCATGTTAAGTGTGTGGTTAGCAACAACAAGTAGTTCAAGTCAATGAAGTTCTTGTTTTTGTTGTTAATTCCAAGTAAATTGGGATTCTCAGTCATGATTTCCCTGAAAGATGAGCAGACAAAAAATTCACGGAAGATAATAATGTTATATGCATTTAACTTTGTATCATTTTTACATGTAATCTCCATTTGTAGACATGTAACAGTGCTTAGTATCAACCTAACATTATTAACACATCGGTTGTAAATGTTGTCAAAGCCTTGTGTCAACACTAAAAGATCTTGTACTTTAAACATCTAATGGGAATTGATAAAAAGGGTTAGATGGATTACCAGAACTTCCTCCTTAATTTGTGGTTAGTCTGTGTCATAATCGCACATAGGCTTAGTATGCATTTGTTGTGGGTGTATGAGCTACTCCGCACCCTTCACTTTTAAGTTGGTTTTCATAGGCAATTTCTACCCTTGGGTCATATATTAATCAGGCAATGGGAAATAAACCCAAAATCACATTTACATTTAGGTTCTACCCCACCCAACATTAACATTTTAAATAAAACTCAAAAAAGAGTGAAAGACAATAATACCCTCCCTTAAAAAATAAAAAGAGAAGAAAGAGAAGAAAGAGAAGAGAGAGACACGAGAATAGAGGAAATGAACAGATTTTCGGAGATGCGATTTCAACGGAGAAGAGAACCGAGAAGAAAATGCCGTTGAGATCAGAGAAAGAGAGAGAGAGAGAGAGAGAGAGAGAGAGAGAGAGGGAAGAAGAACGAGAAGACGATCGACGAAGATTAGATCGTTATTCATTTTGAGATCTAGAGTTTTTTTCTGAATATTTACTTTGATCTAGATTTTCTACTGCTTTCAATTTCAGATCTGATATCATCATCTAGATTAGTTATCGATTTGGTTTTCAAAACACAATAACACAGTTGCATCTCACTTGCATACAAGAACACAGTTGCATCTCACTTGCATACAAGAACATAATTGCATCTCAGTTGCACCTCAGTTGCACAACACTTCACACAGTTGCATCTCAGTTGCACCTCAGTTGCACAACTCTTCACACAGTTGCACGACACTTGCATCTCACTTGCACCTTAGTTGCACAACACTTCACACAGTTGCACGTCACTTGCATCTCAGTTGCACCTCATTTGCATCTCACTTGCACCTCACTTGCATCTCAGTTGCATCTCACTTGCACCTCACTTGCATCTCATTTGCACCTCACTTGTATCTCAATTGCATCTCACTTGCACCTCACTTGCATCTCATTTGCACCTCACTTGCATCTCCCATACACCTCAGTTTTACCTTACTTGCACAACACTTCACAGTTGCACGTCACTTGCATTTAAAGATGAAGAAGATGATGATGAAGATGATCGCCGGCAGATCTGACTCGCCGGAAAAATGGTGAAGGCAATCTACCTACGATCTATCTTTTTTTTTCTCTCTCTCTTTCTCTAAAATCACGTGCATATGAAGATTTTAAGAAGAAGACGATGAAGAAAATGATGGTGAAGTTGATCGCCGACAGATCTGTCTCGCCGAAAAAATGGTGAAAGTGTACTCTCTCTCTCTCTCTCTCTTTCAAATCACTTGCATATGAGGATGAACATGAAGACGATGAAGAAAATGATGATGAACATGATTGCCGGCAGATCTGACTCGCAGGAAAAAATGGCGAAGTTAACTTACACACGATCTCTTTCTTTCTCAAATTTCTCTCTATATTACTTCCCTTTTAAATATAATAAGGGCAAATACGTCAATAAAAACTAAATAAAACCAAGTCAAAGAGTTGAAAATGACAGGTGTACATAAGACAAAAAAATTTTAGGTTGGATTTAAAAAACTAAAGCTGGGTGGGGGGAGAAGTGAAAGGCAACCCAAAAATGGGGTTCTAGACTAATTCCATGTATATTAATTGGCATCAGAGCCAAAACCACCACGGCACGGGTCGAAGTCGCGGAGGGGGCAAGCTATAGGCTGGATTAAGATGCATTGTATTGTGTATGGCCATAGTGTCATCAGATCGAATCCTAGTAAGAGAGTAGCGCCACCTGCATCGTGCATAAAGAGACTGTGTCGATAGAGTTGGCCATTGTGGAAGATGGCTTCAGAAGCGTGGTATATGGGTGCTCTTGAGCACCCTTTACTAGTAAGCCGATTTTAAGGGGCAAGTTTCGACCCTTGGGTTCATGGCAGTTTGTTCTGAGCTTATTCACTTCCTGTTAACTGCTACGAATTGAATGATCATTTCTTTATAATTCAATCCAACTATACCCTGGTTCTTTTTGAACCCCTCTTTCATTCATCATCCTCCTCACTTTCGCAGCATCTTCCCAACTACCCTCCTCAGAATAGACCTTTGATAATAAAACATATGCTGCATCATTTTCGGGAATCAACAGAATTAATTGCTTGGAAGCCCATTCTCCCAACTCTCTGTTCCCATGAATTCTGCATCCACTCAGGAAGGATCTCAAAACAGCAGGCCAAGGCGCAAAGGGCATCATTTCAATCACATTCTTCGCTTCCTCAAGGAATCCGTTTCGTGAAAACAAATCAACTAAGCAACCGTAATTCTCTGCAGATGGAACCATCCCGTAAACTAAGCCTATTGAATCAAAGAATCTTCGACCTTGATCAACAAGCCCCAGATGACTGCACATTGAAATAACTGAAACAAAAGTAGCATGGCTTGGCTGTAAATTAGCGCATTTCATTTTCTCAAAAATTTCAATAGCTTCCATTATCAAACCATGTAAGGCATAAGCCATGATCATCGTATTAAGAAGTATTGAATCAGCATATCTCGATGATTGATTAAAAGCCATCCGCGAACTTTCAATGTCCCCACACTTAGCGTAGGCATCTATAACTGCACTGGCAACACAGAGATGTTTCTCAAATCCAGTTTTGATTAGAAGTGAATGGATGCATTTGGTTTGCTGATAAGCTGCAATATTTGCACACCCATTCAAAATGCTGCCCAAAACAAACTCATCTGGTTTCTGACCATCTTCTATCAGGCAATTCAGAAGTCCTACAGCTTCATAGCTGCGACCTCCATGAACGAATGCGGAAATCATAGCCCCCCAAGATGCCAAATCTAATCTCTCAATCCCTCTAAGAACCATAAAACAGTCATTGAGTAGTCCAAATTGCCCATAAGTGTTAATTAGTGAGCTACAAACAAAGCCCTGAAAAGCAAAACCAGATTTAATTATAGCACCATGGATTTGTCTATTCATTTCTAGATGTTCAGCTCTAGAACAAGCACCCAAAATGCTGGAGAAGGTAAACTCATCCGCTTCAACTCCTGATTCCCATAAGTTAACGAAAAGCTCTAAAGCTTCCGTTGTACAACCATTCAAGTTATAGCCCATGATCATCTCGTTCCATGAAGTTATGTTTTTTATAGAGATACCAGTAAACAAAGAATTTGCAATATCAAGTCTCCCACATTTAGAGAACATATTGATGAGCGAATTTGCTACAACAGGTTCATCGAGGAACCCAAGATGGTAAGCAAGACAATAAAACTGAAGTCCAAGAGAAAGATCAACTAACAACCCACACAGCCTAAATAAGATAGAAAATGTAATAAAGTTTGGCTTTGATCCAGTTCTTTGCATTGAAGAGAACAAGTTTACAACTTCTCCAGGATTTCCATCTTGAGCAAATTCAGAAAACATAGTATTCCAAGATATAGCATCTTTCTCTTGCATCTTGTTGAAAATTTCGAAAGCATAATCCTTTCTACCAATCTTAAAATACATGTCAACAAGAGAATTCATACCTGAAGAAGTGAATTTCTCTTCCCTCCGGATGATCATTGCATGAATCTGTCTCCCAAAGTTTGAATCACCTGACATTGAGCAACCCTTTATAGCACTCATGAACGTGAGTTGATCCATAATTACGCCTTGCTTGTTCATTAAAGATAAAAGTTGCAGAGCTTGAAAACTATAACCATTAAGCGCATACCCTTCAATCATGGCATTCCAACAACCAACATCGTGACTGTTTACGCACTCAAAAACCCGTTCAGCCGCTTCGATATACCCGCATTTCGCGTACATGTACAGAATTGAACTAACTACAAAATAATTACTCACAAGTCCAATTTTCAAAGCCAAACAATGAACAAAAGAACCAAATTTAATATCCTCCAAACTAGTACACCCCCTCAAAACACTGCCAAAAGCGAATTCATTCGGTCGAAACCCCGACCTAATCATCTCAATATAATTCTCTAAACCCATTTTAGATTCTCCATTTTGAATACAACCCGAGATAATTGAAGTCCAAGAAACAAGATTTCTATCAAGCATTTCATCGAACATTTTAAGACCACAACTCAAATCACCACATTTTGAGTACATAACAATCAAATTGTTCTGGGAAAATATGTCTCTTGAAAATCCCAATTTGATGATTTGGGCATGGATTTGATTGCCAAGAACAATTGATTTTGAATTTGAAGAGAGTGTAAGAATACTTGCAATGGCAGTTGGGTCTTTACTTTGTAAAAGGTTGTTAGAAAGTGAAGTGTGGAATTGAAGTTTTGTAGAGATCCAAAGAGCGTTTGAAGGGTTTTCCAGGAAATATGTGAAGGATTTGAGCTTTAGAATAAGAGAAAGCTTTGATCTTTTCAATGGCAAGAAGCAAAACTTCATTTGGTAGAGTTAGAACCTTTTTTCGTCTAAAAGACAGTTAACACGGATGAGTGGAAGCCTAATCAGAACAGCCTTATCACAGTAACCAAACATCACTGGTATGAGAGATTTGAACCCCTTTTAGAGCATCTCCCCTCTCTAGCAAGGTTACACAAGAAACAGAAAAAAAACAAAATATATAGAAATGATTTTTAGACTGACGGTGTTACAAAATTGGTGCCAGACGCTTATGTGGCAGGATAGGACCCACTACTTTTCACCTTTAAAAAATATTTTGAAAGGGTTTCAAACTTACATAGCCCTGGGACTGACCATGCCACATAAGCATCTGGCACAACTTTTGTAAGAGTTGGTCGGTCTAAAAAGCACTATTGGAAAAGAAAAAAAAAAGACTCCTCCAACAATGTTGCACCGGTTGCATATGAACTTGAACCTGATTGAACTATGGAAGATGAAAGCTCCAGAAGATGATGCTTCGGAACTTGGACATTTTTTAGTTAAAGGCTTACGCTCTTACTCCCGCTCCTCACTTTAATTATTTGGAGTCCAATATAACTTTGTAAAAGCTACTTAAGAAGGGGCTATACATGTAATTATTTTTTTAGGGTACAATTTCAGCCCAATATTTTACTAGATTCGCCCAATTATTTCTATGGAATCAATAACATAAATTTCGAAAAATAGCATGCTAGCTATAGCTATATTTTAAAAACGGCCGTTTTAACTGTAATGGCCCAAAGCTGTTATGTACTTATCTATCTATAATAGCTTGTAAGGGGCTGCCCCTTAAGCCATTTGGGCTGGCTTAGGGGCGTCAGCCCCCCCTACAATATATGAGAGAGAAAGAGAGAGAGGGGAGGAGAGAGAGCGAGGCTTTGGGATGGGGCGGCGTGACAGCTCCAAGCTGTCACACCGTCCGTCCTTATATTTTTTTATTTATTTTTTTTTACTTTTTTAAAATATCAGTTATATCCCCTAAGCCTTAACCCAATTTATTTATTTTCACTTAATTTGCACTGTCAAATGAATCGCATTAAGTTGATCCAAAGGCTGATTTTTTGTGACGATGATATATTCATCATCTGTATCAACATCAATGCATGTATCGTCCCCAGTGAGTCCACATAATACCCATTTTATTCTTACATTTGACTTATACGTGTTTGTATGCCACATAATTTGACAACTCTCACGCGCGTAGGTAAAATGAATTTGTCAAGTGCGCGAAGTGCACGTGTAGTGAAACGCGCGTAGAGCGTTTGCACATCAATATAACGGCTTAATTTTACTAACTAAACGTTTTTTTTTATGCAACACAAATATCAGTTTGAGAGACGATTATAACGTTTAGGACCAACTGTCCTTTTCAAACATTGCCTATAAGACATTTTGTATTATCTCCTACACAAAACTGAGAATTAAAATACCTAATGTTCAAATACCACCACAATCCACAAGGGTCAATATTCGTTTGAAAATCTTTCCCAAAAAAAATCGTCTCAAAGTCGTATAAAAACAAATAAAAGATAACAAACAAGAAAATATTGTGATTTTCTTCTACCTTTTGCATTAAATATATATTTTATCTTCTCTAATAATATGGACATAATAATGTATCAAAAGTATACAAATAGATGAATAAAAGCTTTATCAAAAAAAAAAAAAAAGATGAATAAAAGATTTTAAAATTAGGCCACAGATAATGAGATAAATCACAATTTTTTACTAAATCAACACAATTGTACATCCACAGAATCTATACAAATTTGATAAAATAGCATGTCAATTGCCTACAAACCGATAGTTGTTGGGGGGATCTCGTAAAAAGTTGTGTTAGAAATATCAGTTCCCTTAAGACTAATGTATGATCATCAATAACACTGCATTTCTTTACTCTAAAATCCCTGCTAGAGACGAAGTACAAAGTAACAAAGAGTTGTAAACTTGTAGTAGAAGTTGCAAATTTCCACAACCACTTTAGTATTGTAATTCTCTAATCTTCATCAGAAATTAATGAATACAAATCCCAAAAATAATATTTCAAAATTTTCAGCACTGCTGAACCACCAGAGAAAGGGAGAGGAAATATATAAAACTTGTTGGTCCAAGGGGTGATAAAAGTTACTCAACAAAAATGAAAATCCAAAAAGACAAACCTAAGATTTGGAACCCTAACAATGATGTTGTATGGGGGCATATGGCCCTTGATTGTAAGAGGAGAGTTCAGTTCTCTCTCTTGGCTCATAAAAAGAAAACAAAACTACCTGTAATCTGCACCAATAGCTTCATGGATTGACTTGAAACCATCCCTTTCTAAGCATTCTGCCAATTCAACCTGAATTACATACATATAAGCAAATAAATCGCTCAGGGGAAAAGAAAAAAAATCCAATTCAACAGTATATACGTATGAGTATCAAAAGGAAAACAACGAAAAAGCATTTAACAGCTCAAAAAAAAAAAATAGGAAGCAGCTGTAGTTACTGTTTGGGTTTTCTTTTCTTTTCTTTTTTGGTAGTTCCCGTTTGGGTTGTAAACAACAGCATGCATGCAATGTCGTTATAAAATAAGTTTCATGCTTGTTTTATCATTCCTGAGAACAGTTGTGTTTTAACCTATCACCAAAAAAAAAAAACCAAAGAAAGAAAAAAAGAAAATAACCATGTATCTATCTGTTTGTTATAATTTCATAGCCTACGTCATTTATGATTATCTAAGTTGCATAGAATTGCACCAATTAATTAAGATTTTTCACCAACTGAATTTTAGCCGAAATTGAAGTCAGAACCTTGGATATCATTTCTTTAAAAGACATCAGTTCTTAACACATTCATTGAACATTTGACAAAATAAAGAAGCACCAGAAACATTTTTTTACTTGTGGGAACCATAAAGCAATTTTCTTCCTACTGTAAAATAAAAGATAAAATGCAGTTAAATTTTTTGAGATTCCTTCCTAGTAAGTTTAAGAGAGCACCTTCATCTGTGGAATGAGAGCAGGTCCCTCATAAGCAAAGGCTGTGTAAAGCTGAACAAGAGATGCTCCAGCACGTATCTTCTTATATGCATCCTCACCACTGGATTAGATAATATTCCCAACACAAGTTCCAGTTAGTTGTTTAAACTTAGTAGGTGTCGCATTTGAGGCAAAAAAAAAGAAAAAGAAAAAGAAGATGATGTTCTAAACTCCTGACACTTACTTGCTAATTCCTCCACAGCCAATAAGAGGGATCTTTCCCTAACAATGATGCGTAAAACGAACCGTTAGTTCCTGAGAGAAAACAAAGTAACAACTGGAAAGAGAAATTTCAATTGTGAAATTTAAAGTACTTGCAGATAGCAGGTTTTTTACTTTGCTGTTCTTATTTCATTAACTTTCTACACCTAATTCCCTAGTTTTTCGCTTCTTCTAATTTTATATTAATAATTACAAATTGGTAGAATTTGACAAACCAACAAAATATCAGTCTAATCAGTGGTTGGTTTTTAAGACATTGCATCCAATGGATCACGTTCTTTCTTAACTGCACTCAAATTATTTCTCCTCTAACCACTTATGCAGAAGCTTCCGATGAAGAAGTTCCATGAAAGAGCAACATATGTATAATCAACTTACCCTCGTCAAAAGATACATGTCCTTGAGAACGTTGGTGGACAAATTAAATAGAGGCTTCCCGCTTAAACCACCAGCTTCTTCTGCAACTGGGTTGCTAGTAACAGGATCTGGTCTTGAAATGGTTGTATTTGATATGATCTGAGAAGGCAGATTGTTGAAAGAAGTGAGCATTAATTTACATACTAACATGATAGTCCTCACCGATAATTAGAACATAAGCATCAGAAATGGAAAAATAGTGTTATACAACCATTGAAATATAGTAGATGATTTCCTGCATGGAGTATTTTTGAACAAATAAATCATTTTTAAAGGCTTATCGGAGAATATATAAATTGGGCCTAAAGAACAAAAGGATGTTTATTTTTTTTCCCTGTTTAAGCAAATTAACTTTTAGAGAATTAAATAAAGAATAGCATGAACCAATGAATTGAACTCCATATATATTACAATAGAAACCATGTTGTTAATTTTGTCTAAAATTTGATGAAGCAACAAAATTACCAAGGTAGATCTATGATTGGCCTTAAGCACAAGCACCTTCTGATACTGTTAGATTTACTTCAAGTACCTTTAATTCTCAACAATGTGGCTAGTATAAGAACAAGGAGTATTAGAACGGTTAATGAAATGTGTCCTAAGACATGTTGGCTAAACTTTAGCTTTTTATATAGTCCTGTTCTGTTTTGTTTATGTAATAAATCATAATGCAGGCTGAAAGATTATATACCAAAATAGGTCAGAAGATATTCACGAAGCACTGACAACGACATCCTAAAGATTAAAGAGGCTAATAAGGTCAAAGTTTATGAATGAGGGACTCTTACCAGTCCATCCAAGCGGAGTGTAAGAGCAACCTAAAACAAAATAAATGTAACCGTAAGAAAACATCAAAGGGTAAAATATATAAATAATTCAAACGAAAAAAAGTGAGCATCTGAGAACATAGTAAGCATACTGCTGCAATATCTTCAAGATCCTGTTTGGACAAGTCAGGAGCAATTTTCACAAGCAGTGGAGGAGGGCCCTCCTCACCCCATTGCATTTCGTCACGAGCAGCTTGTACCTTATCGCAAGTGAAACAGTTATAAGGAACAACAGAAAGATCTATGCTGGACATTCTGAATAATTAGATAGAAGAAATGGTACACTCATGCTTGGAGCTCCAACCTTCTTAACAAGATCCTTTAGTTGTTTTCTTCCCTGCAGCTTACGCAATCCAGGAGTATTTGGCGATGAAATATTTATAACCTGCATATGCATACCAGTATAAACACTGTAACTATTTTCTCTTAAAGATTTGCACTATTGCAGCATCTACAGAACCATAAATCATTACATGATGCAAACCATGAACAACTGCTGAGCAGATATCCATGTAATGGGGCACTATATTAGAAAAAATAAAGGGAACAAATCTGAAGTTATGAATCTCAGAGACAGGCCAACAGGTCACTAGACTAGAACAAATGTAAGTTCAGTGGGTTTTTTTTTTTCAGTTCATCTAGTATCTGTATATGTTGTTGGGTGTGTGTGATCCTTATTAGACCCGTAGACTCTTCTTATATAGTCTCCCTCTAACAGCTCGAGCTATTAAAGTAAGTGGTTATTAACAATATAGTATAATCGTATGTCATTAATAGATACATGTTTCAAGTTAATTCTAGAAGTACGTGTCCTACATTGTCATGTGTACATTATATAGATGGATCCATAAGGACTAAAACCAAGTAATTTCTTTTTCTCTCTTTTTTTTAAGGGAATTTAGAATAGAAAAGAGAGCACATACCAAGTAATCAGCATACTGGGATAAAGTGTGGACTCCTTGAACATAGTCAGCAGCAGCATCTTCACTTGTCTTATTCTTGCCAAGATTGACTCCAAGAATGCCAGGACCTGCTTTTCCTCCATGTGTGACTTCGTCACTAGACGGGGGTGAAGTGCTTGAAGTTTCAGCCAGCTTCCTCTTACCATGCTGAGCACCCAACCGCTTTGCAACAGCGACTATGCCTTCACTATTAAAGCCACACCTATTTATGATAGCTCTGCCAACAAAACCAAGCGTTTTGACAATATTATATACAGGAAAAGTCGAAGCACCTTTACTGATTTCTCTATGAGCTTAGGGAACTTGATTTCTGAAGTTGATTTTTAAGTAGGGGCCTGACTTCTTAAGTTGATTTTTTCTTTTTCTTTCCGCCACATTAAATCCTGTATATTCTTTGCCTTTCTGGCCTTATTACTTAAAATTCTTGCTTGTCAGAAAGAAAGACTGACCGGTGTCAACTTTTGATATTCATAATTAAGCTTTAGAAACTAGAGAAAATGAGATACTACATACATGCTTACCCTTCCTGTCGCAATCTGAAGATACGAGGCTTTGGATTACCCTCCTGTGGAACAGGGGTAACAGAGCCAACCTCTACGAATCCAAAGCCCATCCCTAGTAAACCTTCAACAGCCTCAGCATTTTTATCAAAACCAGCAGCAAGACCTACAGGGTTTGAAAACTTCCTGCCCCACACTTCCGACCCCAATATTGATGGGTCTTGCCTCTTCTCTCTTGGAACTAAACCACGGGCTGCTGCTGAGACAGCTAGTCGGTGAGCAACCTCAGCGTCCAGAAAGGCAAAGAATGGATTTACAAGTTTTGTTGCTGAAAATAGCCACCCACTGCACCAAAGTACAGGCAAGACACAGAAGAAGTGCAGAAAATCAAGAATTACATTGCAATAGTAATTGATTGTCATTGAGATATGCATAGAGTGGGTTATTTTTGGAAGAAGTACTAAGACATTCTGATCGCTAGATGTAAATCTCAAGAAAGAATGTCAGCCGTTGTATAGAGCAAGTAGTTCTAAAGATGGTGTTATTGTTATTACAAGTAGTTAACAACAGCAGTATTGCTACCACGACCAAAAATACATGAAAAAATCTGACAGCTAGAAAGTATCCCTCTAGCAGTTGTGCTTTAAGAGATGAGAAACAAAATTGAAACTGGGGCAACAAAACCAATTGGGATATGGGGATCAATTCTTCAACCATATTAGAAGCTAAGTTGCTAAGAATATCAGGCTTCACTGATGACATGATGCTAGATATAGACAATCTTTTTTTTTTTTGGTATGTAAGACAATTGTGATTTCAAGCTACATGCCAGTTGAAATACTGCTAGAAAACAAAGTTTTACAAGAATGAAAATAAGCATTTGTATTAAGTGAGGAAACAAAAGAATACCAGAAAGTTGCCTCATCCACAGTACTCACATAAGCTCCCCCAGCAATAACTAGCCCTAATGTCGCTCCTGTCAAAATTCTTCCCTACAGTACAAAGAAAAAAAAAACTTAGAAGCAAAACACGTGTCTTACGTCGTAAATAGTAGTTTTTTTTAAATCAATTACAGTAAATAATAGATGACATGAAGCTTGTCAAAGATAACTAGAAGGAAGATTTTTTTAATTCAACATCAATAAATTGTTTATGATAGTACGAACAGAAGCCTAGACTTTTTGTGTCTTTGCCTTCATGTCATTTTTTCTGGTGATTTCCCCCTACTATAGTCAACCAAACTATACAATACAACCTCAATATTAAGAAGCCACCTCAACCAAAAAAAGTAAAGAAACCACAAGTTTTTGTAAGTGTAAGCTTGTAAGGTAGACTATTAACAGATGAAAGTACACTCAAATAGACCCAACTCCTATTTTTTAGTAGCAAAGAAGAAAGTAGTCTGGTAAATGTTATAATAGAATAGAAACAAAGATGAAAACAATAGACAACCATTTCATGCAAGGTTCAAACCAAGAAATAAAAATGCCTCAAAGAAAAAGCAGAATACTGAAGAAACAACTTCAAAGTTGGACTGCAAGCACTACACAGTAGGAAGAACCACTGATTAGAAAAATAAACAGTAGGAAGAACCATAGTAGTTGAGTAACCCCTAACTGGATTTCCAGACCGTATAGAAGTAACCTTGTTAGTCAGAGGGAATTAACCTCACCCAAACCATTCAGTGAAGGAACTTGGTTGCAGTGACAAGTGTTGAGGGGGGATTAGCATGAGCCGGAATCATCAGACTCATCACATGGTAGTGGGTCACTGGGTCATCAGTAAGAACATAATGTGAAGCATGAAATGGATTTTGCAAGTCAAGAAACTGAAGGCAAATCGATTATCCATAAATGGAATCTCCTCAGACTATATATGATGTACTGTAGCTGAATAAAAGCGCCACAAAGAGCTTAGAGAAGCAACTTTCGAGAGACACAACCTCACATGGGACAATCAATAACGTTCAAACAGGCCGAACAACACCATATATATGGCATTTTGCAATATACATTGCTCACTAAAGTTACTTCTTCATTTTGCTATTTCTATCTCTGAACCCACTAACGCAAAACAAAACGGTTCAATATCTGTCAAAATAGTACCAAAAGCAAGCAGGGAATATAAAAATGCAAAGAGAATCACATAAGAACATGGAAAGCAAACACACAGTAATATACAAATTTTTTTAATACTGGATACTGTAAAAAAAAATAAACCCTCAAATGAAAAATAGCTTGTATTAATAACTCCGAAACAAAAACCCCATAATTCTCAAACTATGTAATTGATGGCAAAATCATCAAATACAACTATATTATCAGTTTTGAGAGGGTTAATTCAAAAGTGAACAGTGGATGGTGAAGAAAATTTAGATATTTGGAAGCAGAAATATCTCTACCTAAATTAAACCAAACCCAATACAAGACCTAACTGGCGTTTGTGTTTGAGGATAATAAAGCTAAATTTTATAAACCCCACTCCATAATCTACATTTTCCTCATAAAGGAACAATTTTGTTCAGAAACAAATGTATTTTGCTAGAAGTCCCTTAACTTTCAATAATGGTAACCTCTGAAAACTGAGAAACAGAACTCAAATAAGTAAATAAAAACAATCAAAAGAAGCTCTTACTTTTCTCGATGACTGTGGGATTTTAGGACCATTTCCAGGAACAGAACTCGAATGTCTAAAACCTCCAAAAGCTCCAAACTTTGCGTTCCTATATAGAACATCTCTGATAAAATTCCTAGAAGCCCTTGCTGCCATGAGACCTATCACTTTCTCTCTCTAACTAAAAACC
Source organism: Macleaya cordata (assembly GCA_002174775.1). NCBI lineage: Eukaryota > Viridiplantae > Streptophyta > Magnoliopsida > Ranunculales > Papaveraceae > Macleaya > Macleaya cordata. Next base: position 214,070 of record MVGT01003197.1, read on the forward strand.
CTAAAGATTCAATTTCTTTTTTTTTTTCTCACTTGGGAACTTTTCTACTTCTTTTCTTTTTGTGCAAGAAATGCGATTCAGGGATAAAAGAGACGATTGAAGAAGAAAGTTGATTGCTTTCAGTCGACTTTTTTTTTTTTTTCGAAATTGGAATCAGAAATTTGTGGTTTTGGAAGTAAGAGGTGGTGAGAGATTTTAGCTGCTCTTTTTGTGTCTGTCTAAAAGGAGAGCGCCAAAAGAAGAGAGAGAAAGAGAGGGAGAGAGAGAGAGAGAGAGAGGTTCTTTCTTCTTTGCTTTGGAACCCTTAATTATTCGCGGGTGATAATTAAAAGTTAGGATTCATTAAGGAGCTGTTTGGTAACTCAATTAGACAAAACTTTTGAACTTAAATTTAGGACCTATTGATTATTTGATTTGAGTCTCATTGTAATTGTATTAAATATTGTCTCTTTACCCTAATTCAATTCTCGTTAACATCCCGGTCTCATTAAAAACAAAAAGAGAAACCAAAAAAAAAAAAGTTGATTTCTGATGTAGCTTAAGAAAAGTCTTTAACTACACAAAAACAATCATTGTGTCCTAATTTTTTTAGGTGGGATTCCATTCCTTATGTTAAATTTGTACTAAAGAAGTGCGCATTTTAACCATCCATTATGCAGATTTAACAAAAGAGTTGTGCAGTGATCTTTACTAAAAAAATATTGCATTTAAAAAGAAAATAACAAAAAAAGGGTTGGGCGGGCAGGGGGACACCACTCACCCACCAGGCACCATGTCTGACCAGAAGGGGTTATAAATATTTTTTTTAAAACAAAATTCTTAAGAAAAACTTTGTTGTATAGTTTTAAAATATATGGTTTATATCCACATGGTGATGATCCAAGAGTTGATTTTTTAGGAAGATATTCACCTGAACATTTAGATCATTCCTACAAATAATCAGCCAATTCGAAGATTCCTACACCATTAAAAATTTAGTTGAAATCAACGGTTTCTTATTGAATACGGATGATCTTTTCACCGTTCATTTAAAATTAACGTTTTATATCGTTTAAAAGTTTTAAAAAAGAAAAGTCTAATTTTTTGTAAGGATGGTCTAAATGACGAGGTGGGATATCTTATTAGAAAATAAACTCTTGAACCATCTTCATGTAGGACCTGTACTATTTAGATATAAACCGCATATTTTAAATTTATACAACAAAAAATTCCTTTAAGGGGTGGACCTGCACATCGCCTAGATCCAGGCAGTGTGCGGAGTGCCCGCCCTGTAAAAAAATCTGGAGATTAGTTTAAAGATGGCTAAATTTAACCTAGGCAAACAAAATTTACATATTTGGCCTACCAACTCAACCATTATGGATGTTCTTGGAAGAATATCACCCAACCTTTTTTATGAAGGTACCAAACATGCGTCTGCACCTTTAACAAGAACTTAGCATAAAAAATAAAAAAATAAAATAAAAATACGTATAACGCACAAACATACAAGTCATTTAATTCACCCCCATTGCTACACCTATATCACCGCTGCCACAATTGCCACACAATCACCATCATTTTCATCTTACATAGCCACCACGTAAGGGTCTCAATCGATGTCTGTCTTTATATGAAAATTGAATTGAATCAAAGTCGATTTCCTGATTTTTTTGTTACACATAATTTAATATTGTAATGGAAATTACGATTGGGAAATGTTATCATTAAATTTTGTCATAATTTGAAGTACTTTGAAATGAAATGGAATCATAATCAAATATCATTTCAGTTCATGAAGTACGTTGATATATTACTGTATTCTTTCTAGTTCATGTAAAATATCATTTCAGCTAGTCATCTTGGTAGGCATCTTTTTCTTGGATAATATTCACTTTCATTGTTAGGGTAAGTCTAGTGGAAATTCTTAAAATGGATCTCTCAATTTCTTAGGAGAGAGATTAATGGATCCATCTCTTCTAGTGGATAATCCCTTACAACGGTTTGAAAAAAGAAAAAAAAAAGAGAGAGAGAGAGAGAAAAAAAGAAAAGGGGAGAAGTATAAACAACATTTATAATATTTGTGAATAAAAAATAATCTCACGCTCATGGATGAGCGGCTCATCCAATGAGCAGTTTTTATCTCCTGCTCATTCAATTAACGCTCAACAGATTATCTCTCCACTAAGGATCCCTATTATAGTAGAGAGATCTATATTAAGGAATCCCACCAAAGAGGGGATAATTCATGGCTCCATGGATTAAGAGATCCCACTAAAATTGCCATTAAAGAGTTGATGGAATTTTGAATTCAATATCAGGTACAGACTAACACGAATAGCCCCTATAGCTCAGTGGTAGAGCGTCAGTCTTGTAAACTGAAGGTCTGTAGTTCGATCCTGCATGGGGGCATAATTTTTGTTCTAAAACAATTTGTCTATTATTTATTTTTCTGAAGTATCAATGTAAGAGGAGGAATACTTTGCTCAAGTTCAGTCAACATTTTTTGTTTTTTTGGTCTGAAACCATAGAACCCAGACGAAGCCCTAAGTTCAATAAACATTGGGCTTGGTCTAACCTTGGCGACAAAAAGAAAATCTCAAGATGGTTGTAAATTTGATAATGAGGAGGATACTTTGCCCAATACCAAAATGCTCAATGTATTGGAGGGCTCATATGAAGATCCAATGGTTGAGTTTGGTTGAGGATGACCTATTTACTATGTAAAACGTCATCCCCAAAAATCACATTATTCTAAAACTTCTAACTTTATAAAAAAATTGAGTGATTTTTTAGCAGTCCATAAATATTGTAAGACTTAAACCAACTTTTGATGGGGGTTAGAGCTTTCAGAACATGCTGATTTTGAATGGAGTGATCTTATATAGTGAGGAGTTCCTCCTCATACCCTTAGATCAACTTGTTGTGGACCCCATAGCATAGTTGGGCACACATGGAGAATTTAACGTTCGGCAAAGTATACTTGTTCTTCGATAGTACTTTGATAGTGCGACAATTTAAGATGTTTGACATCAACTTTTAAAATGGATAGTCCTTAACAGTGGCCAACCAACCCCTAACCAAATCGTAGCTTGTATGACACCGCCTTTTAAAAATGGAAAATTTTATTTGCGTTCTTTGAAGCTTGGTGGCGGAAATTGGATGTGGGCGAGCTGCTCAAATTCAGGTTGGGTTAGGGCGGGCTTCAAATAATTGGGAGGCAGTTTTATATACAGAGGCAAAAAGCTTTTTGGATTGACTAAATGCTTGATGCGTATGTGGCATGATAGTACCCACTGCCATTCCCTTCTTAAAAATGATTTGGACAACTTTTTTAATCGTCTAAAGGTGGACTCCACCATATCATCTATCATTCTGGCATTTGGTCAATCCAAACATACTCACTCTATATTGGGAGGGAGGAATGAGTCTTTTTTTTGGGCCTGCCCTAGGAAAAAACATTCTTTTGACCGGTCAGAATCAAGCAAACAAATCGAGAATCAAGCCAAAAAATTTGGAGCCCGTTAAACATAGAAAACGGGAGTGCAATATAATGTCTTTAGGCTGGGACTGGGCCATCCTCGGTCCTAAGGACCTGAACCAGTTGCCCCCTAACGATAAAGCTTCAAAACTTTTACCTCTAGAAAAATAGTTGAGACTTGAACAAAACTAACTACATAAATTAGTTCCAAAAATGAAAATTGAACCAAATTCAACAATCACAAAGTAAAAAAAAAACTCAACATGTATCAAACATGGCAATACATAGAAATCAAATTCATGATTTTATTCATTTAAATGTTTTAATATCAAATTGTCGTAAATATCGTCTTCCTCCTCGATCGTCTGCTTGATTAGTTCACCAATTATGTATCCATGATGTAACAAAATTAGATAGCGAAAACTTAATTCATCGGTATGATCACCGGCTACCCGCCGTCATCCTGTCATCCAATGACCATACAATAATTAATCTCTCAAGAAAAAAAAAAAAAAAACAGATTGTATATATTGTTTCAAACTATGCATATATAACTTAATTACCTTCCTAAATCAAGTTCTAACAGTCATAACTTGCTTCATGAGCATGGCAACTACATCTTTAGAAACTCTTGAACTCATGTCCTTCAAGCTCTGGATCTTTATATCAGTCTCCTCTTCAAGTCGTTTTACATTCGAACCGGAGTTGCCGCTGGTCTACATATACATATCGATCGATCGGTCATCCATTGCAATGAAAAAAATAAGTTAAAATAGGAGACAAAAAGTCATTTTTAACCTATAAACTATAGGCTCTGCTGGATATTAATTCCACCCAAAATTTTTCTTATTACACCCAATTTATAATTACACTCTACTTACAGCTTTACACCTACTTGTGGAGCTTGCATAAAAATGATTCAATGGCTCTAAATTTTTTAAACCTGTCAAAAGTTGCTTGAAAATTCCTGGTAAAAATAGATGACTTAGAAAAACTTAAAATTTCAATCATCTTTTGACGGGGTGAAAATTTTAAAAACCATGTGTGTGTAATTTTTGCCATAGGAACCCTACAGGCGAGAGTGCTGTAAGTAGAATGTAAGAATAAATTAGGTGTATCAGGTAAAAAGTTGGTGGAAATAACTTGTGCCTATAAACGTTAAACTTTTAAACATTGATTTATAGCAGTTTTATTACCATACTTTATATGTTATCATTAGTGGATAAATTAAGAATTAAAATAAAAAAATCTTAATCAATAAATCAGTATATAGAGCAAGTACCTCGGAAACATTATTTTGATGCTCAGCCTCCAAATGGGCACGGTAATGAGATATTTCCCTCTCTGCTTCTTCTTTCGCTTGCTTCAATCTCGCCATTTTTACTACCAACATATATACAGGTTTAGTGTCAATTGTATAAAGTTGGTTAACTCCAACATTTTATCTCCTAAGTCCTACCTTCAATTTTTCTAAGGGCAAGTTTAATTTAGATGTAATTTTTTTTTATTTTTGAAATCTTGCTACCTCACGTTATAGAATATGGGTTTTAGGTAGAGGGAGCAATTAGATTTGAGTGTGATGATTACGTTTTGTTCATCTCGCGTGAATGGCAAGACTGGAGAACCCAATTCTAACAGCTTCTTCTACTTAACACTCAAATTATGCAGTTCCAATTTGACCGCACGCAGACTTGAAGTACAATAGAAATGATAGTCTGTTTGGATAAGGGATTTTAGGGAGGAATTTTGTGGGGACCAGGGATTTTGAAGAAAAATATAACATGATTTTTCCACCAAATCTCTGGTCCCTACAAAATCCCTTCCCCAAATCACTTGTTCAAAGAGACTGGGAGTTTATTTTAAAATTCTTAATCTTAAAAATCATAAACAATTATGGTGTGTAATGTAGAGCACAGTTAAAAAATAATAAATTAAAAAGACTTTCTACTAGAAGGTGGAGATGAAATGGAGGAGGATATAGGTTTTTATATTTACAAGATCTGGCACTGGAAACAATTTGTTGGGCCTCCTGTTCTGCACTCAGTAGCATCTGTACACCACCTTGCCCCTTTATGGAATCCATTACAACTTACTAATTCAATTAACCTGAAAAACTGACATCAGAGAATTCAATCTCACAGGAATATGAAAAGACAAAAAAAAAAAAAAAAAAAAATCTTAAAAAGATTTTCCATTTAAGAACTAGGAAAAAGATGTCTTGGAGAATGATTTTAGACTTGTATAGGTACTAGGAACTTTCAATTCTAGACTATTTGAAAATAGTTTGAAAGAAAAGTTTTCTTACTTTTAACATTTTAATATTGTTAATATACAAATTATAATACCAAAAAATGAGATTGCGAGTTCCCATACTTTCCCCATACTTTGATTTTTTGAAAAGTTGATTCTAAGATTAACTGTGATTTGATTAACATAAAATTTGATGATATTGATTATTGAAGATGATGTATCCCTAGTAAACAAGAAAACTATTTTCACCACTTTATCAGTAGATTCAGCACTTGAATCATCCCCATTAATTTGTCCTGAAGATGATCATCCAATTAGGGTTATCTTTGGGTCCTAAAATTCTATCAAATGGGTTGGCTACAGATTGAACAATTATTGATAAAATTTGATGTTTTTTTTCAGTGAGAGAGAGATCACCAGATTAATTAACAAGATTTTCACATAAAACCACTAAAGAGAGAAAATATGTAAATCAAAAGAAATAAAATACAAAAACATACCTTGTATCCTTCAACAACAAAAAAAAAAAAAAACTGACAACACAGAGAGAGAATGACGAAAAAATGGAAGGGCTATTCAGATCTTGGTAGGTTTTTAGCCATTTCTGTTCAAAAAGTACGAGTTCTGTTTAAGTGTTGCAAAGTTTCCATGTGATTTTCATGTGCTTCCCAATAGGAAATTGACATCTGTTGGATTGGTTCTCCCAATCAAACCCGAAATAACGGATTATACTTTTGACTGAGTATAAATATGTAATTTTTTTTTTTGTTTGTTTGTTGGACTTGGAGCAAATTTTCATGGAAATTGGGCTAGGCAGTCGTATGGGCCTCTATGCCAAGATGACAATAATTGGGCCAACGTATCCGAACCACTAGGACAAGGTCAAGGTTGACCAAAAGTTCCTCCCCCCAGCACTATTATTTACATGGAAAATGCTATTTGTACAGAAAAAAATCACTCGAAATTCCTATCGATTTTTGAATCAGCGGTCGATGCGTGAATTGCAGGGGTCCGGTCCAAATCTTCTACATCCATCATCCACCCTTGATTTTGAATTCGGTGGAAATTTCGGAACCAATAGCATCGCTGTTCCATCGATCTAACAATCAATAGCCTAATGGCGCCCCAAAAACCAGGAACAAATCTAGTCTGTGGCATTTGGGGTAATGTGGGGGCAGAGGAGACGACACAATACGCTTACTACCTCCGGTTATACAGTGCAAGTTCTCATCTGATAAATTTGCACCAGAGCCCAAAACTGCCCCATCCACGCTGCTCTATGATGGTTTTTGTTTTCAGAACTTTCTCATTTTGACTCCAAAATTTGACAGCAAGAGCCCATTTTGAGAATGCAGAACATATTTGCCTAAACAACATTGTTTTGCCTGAGGATTTTCTAACTGAGAGCCCAAATTCACACACAGACATGTAGTGTTATCTGGAACTAGCTCTCTGCAGCCACTGACGTTTCTACTAAGTGTTCTTCTGAAGGATTAAACTTAGCTTGTTACAATAGATTCAACCAACTTAGAGCTTCTCGAAGGATCAAAGTAGCTTTGAAACTAAAGATTGGTGTTGGAAGATATGCAGAACATCACTACACACGCAACTTGGCTCCACACCAAGACTCACCTCATGTTTTTCATCAACAAAAGCAACTAAGAACACTAAAAGTACACTGTCATTCAGAAGTCAGGCTGCTCACTGGGATTTCTATTCCACAAATTATCTTACGAAATTGAAAGCATTCATTTGAATATGATCAAGAAAGAAAAGAATCATAGAAAACAAACATTCTAGTCCATCTGCAAATATGTAACCTCCTGGTATTTTAGAGATTGCTACTTAACAAGGAATTCTGTTTTTAGTATTTGCCATGCCAGAAGTCCTGCATTACGACATGCTTAGTTCATTCAAATACTTTTAGACTTCAGTTATCATAATTTATAAGATTCTAATGTATATCTGCTTATCAGACTAACTCTTCCCATATCAGATACTCAATATGAAATAAATAATTTAAAAAAAATAAGATTTCCTATCTATGGTTTGTGGGATTAGTGTGTCCGATGCTTCAAGCCCGTATTGATACCGACAAGGCGACAAATCTGTCCATCTCCATTCTATGTATACCAAGAGTGTGAATTTTAGGCTGTAGACAACCAGGAAGATCATGGATTTGGATTTGTCAGATTAACAAGCACTTGTACATATTGTATTGCACTCATGTCCCCAACAGAGAAAGTTCAATTTTGGTAATTGACTATTAACATGGGTGAACAAAACCACAACTTTGATTGGTTATTCTGAATTGTATTTTTCAAGAAAAAAAAATAAAAATCAACTAACACCATTATCAAAAGAACCAATTAAAGTTGTGGGGTTTGTTCCCCGATGTTATGAGTTGGTGAACAGAATCAAACTCCAACAAAGAAGAAGAAGATAGGTCCCATGTTTTACAGTTGATAACACCCTATAACTCTGTTTTCGAGGTTCCTTTATTATAACAGATATTCAATACAAACAAATACAATATTCACTAGAACCTAAATATATGATTGAAATGGAGAAGAAATGCATAGAAAGGAATACAAATTAAGTTTAAAAAATATAAATCTCAAAAACAACTCTCCAAGTTGTACATGTTTCATAGAGACGCCTACTCAGGACTTGAATGTTGAAACATTCACAAAATTATATGTGCTCGAGTAAGAATACTGAACATTAATAGCTATTTTAAGTAATGAGGCTAGATAACAGATAACTAATCTTAACCTTGATTTTGAGTTCTCTCGTGAAAGGCATCAGAACTTAACCTCTCCCAGTCTCTTGTGGAGTCTTTGCCACGATTGAGAGTGCATGCAACCCAGATTGAAGCTCATCATTCAACAAATCATAAACCATCCGATGGCGTTTCACAAGGCTTTGGCCATCGAATTTAGATGAGACAATCTTCACATTAAAATGGGTCTCATTTGCATTATCCTTAACAGCCGCATGACCAGCATGCTGGTAAGACACGTCCTCGACTTCTAGAATGCTTGCTTCCAATGCAGATTGCAACTTCTGCTTGATCCTGTTGGCTCTTGAGAGCAACATATTAGCTCCTCGTGAACTCATGACACGTTCTACTTTTCTCTTCTTTCAAACTCCTAAAACCCACCCATTAAAATCTCTGTTAGAAAAAGTATCTTCCGCACAGCCTTATTGTATTACTCATCACAAAATTGAACTCAATTTTACAGATCTGAAAGGTTTATGCTTGGCAAATACTGAGGGTGATATTCCAATAAACAAAAAGAAACACCGAGGCTGATAAAATTGTTGAAAATTAAAGTGTTCTTGTGAGCGGATACATGGAGTTGATTGGTTAAGTAGTTTAGAGAAGCAAAGCTAAAATTGCATTAATATGGGAGAGTTCAAAATCTGGGAGAAGTAAGCAGGAGTTCAGGATTCAATACAACCTAACATAGTTTAATAATGACAATATTATGAAAAGTAGTATAATCTATTACAGACTTTTTGAGAACCATTTGGATCACTAATATTGAAACTGGTTAAATTTGCAGAGTTGAAAGGCTTTGCAATAATTTGCTTCCCATCTTGACAAAGCTACTAAGAATCAATTGGCAAGATATCAACAATTATATGAGTTGTTCACAAAATCCCAATCAGCCTCTGTAATGTGATGATACTATAAAGAAATGTAAAATTTGGTATCGTTAATCTATTGTTAGGTTCAATTCATTGTGAGTAAAAAAAAAAAAAAACCCTAAAGTGTTGCCACCAGAAACAAGGGAAATTTTGGATGCCCACAAGTGTCAGAGACCAAAACTGATCAATTTCAGAAGAATCAAAGCAAAACCACATGAGGGAATTAAAGTGAATCGGATTGAAAGATATAACCTAGACAATGTAATTAAATAGAAGGGTCCAAAATTAATCTCAAGCTGGAGTTTGAATGGAAGAAGATAAGTGTGATATTGAAAAAATTAGGTATTGTTGATATGCAGAAAATTCAAGTAGGAGAGATGGGTTTGATTGAAGAACACAATCATCAGAGAGAATTTAGTAAACAAAATAATTGGGAAAAGTAGAGAGATTGTTTGATGAAAATAAAGAGAAAAGATTGTGTGAAGAAAAGAATACTTACAGAGTAATAGATAGGGCTCTTGATTAGGGATTTGGAGAGAAGAGGAGCAGTAAAATTTTTAAGTAGTTCTCAAGGAAAGAGGGAAAAGGTATCAAAATGCAAAAGGAAATTATATTGCGGTGAGCGTGGATCGAACACGCGACCTTCAGATCTTCAGTCTGACGCTCTCCCAACTGAGCTATCCCCGCGATTGTTATAATTATAAGACACAAACAGTATAATTCTTACTAAAACGTTTGATTAAGAAGAATTGGTGCTTGAATCCTGGCCATATGCATAAGCTGTACTTTGCAAGTGCATGTATTAAATTTATGTCAATGTGTGGCTGGGATTGAACCCCTTAGCTAAGCACCAAAGTTTGAGCACTTCTACACTCACTCGGAATTACTAGTGAGTATTAGAATTTTTCCCAAAGTTTTGTTGTAGCTTATTATTGACTTGCTAATTGCTATGCTCGCGGAGTTAGCTCCTTGGTGGCGTAACAGAAAAACTTTTCTGAAGAAATTAATCACCCTAAATGTTATTACCTTAGTAACCAGAATTTTGGTATAGATGTGATGTTTCCGCTTCACATCACGTTCTGAAGTTCCTGCTCCGAAGATATTTCGAAACTAAAAATATTTTTTAATCGGCTACTCTAACGCTTTTAATTCCGCTCTCGTTCTCGCTCCTGCTCTCATTCCGCGCTATGGTTACATAGGTTATTACAAAATTACACAAGATTAAATGATGCAATATTCTTCTCGATGAATTAAAGGCTAGACGACTAGTTCAAAACGACGCATTGTACAGTGCAACAAAGCATGTTAAATTAAAGACTTTCTAAGAGAGAATTTTACCTGGCCAAGAGTCGTGTTATACCCCACGGTCAAGCACGAGACTATGGAAGAACCTGTGTTGTAAGATGTTGGACGGGACCGTTAGATTTAGGTGCCAATCAGAAGGGAGCCGTGGGATTTAGGTGTTGGTTAATTACTCCCCACAATTGATAGGAGTGAATTTGATTAACTACCTTGTGAATTGCGAGTTAGCTCACCAACACCCTAATCCTACGACGACACCCACCACACTTCAAACTAGAATCTAACGATTCATCACTTAGATCGTGTAGGTGTACTCCCACACTTGTCCGTGGGGCAGCACGATTCAACTCAGTAGACGTAAGATTATAACGGTTTTGGCTTTAAAACCAAGATTTATGTTAAATCAGAAAAATGTCTATAACTACTGTAATAACATAAATTAAAGACCATTATAATGGAGTTTAAATTTTTATAAAAAAAGTTAAAAAAATCAAATAGTTTTATATATTATTTTTTTAGTTTTTCATAACAAAGAAATGACTGTTTTATAACAGCAAAAAAATAGCTGTTATTATATAATCTTAGCTGCGTAGTGGCTTAGAGCCATTACCGTTATAACGACTGTTTTTTAAACATTGGACGTAACCTTGCACCGAAGGCGTGTTAAATAATGCAGCCTTTTTAAAAGCTCATTGAGTTTGACGAGTCTTATCTATGTGCGGCTTATCATTATATAATCTCCTCGGACAATCGGGTTAGTGGGCAATAAAATATACCCACGAGGGCCACGACCCAAATGGGAGTGATATCCACATTCATTTTAGGGTTCGTGCATTTCCATCGGTTTTCAACTTATTATACCATCAACTTGAGGGGATGATATATATCCATTGTTACTTCCTCCAAATAACCATCAGATGCTTTCACGGGTTCACTTGTTGCGAATCTTGAGGATCATCCAATGGTCTACGATTAGGGACGATGGTCCACCCGCCGACGGCTTTGGCTGCTCCATAACTTAAAATAACTACAAATATTTGTAGCCTATGAACAAGCAAAACAGTGGGAAATGCAAATTCTTCATCACTACTAAGTGCAAATATGACTTATCATCCACTAATTAATTAACACCACTTAAACCCTAGAAAGTTAAAATCCTCTTCTTATAAAAACCCTAGCTATAATTAGTTCTACATTCTAAAACCAAAAAAGAAAAAGAAAAAACCTAATTTGGATTTGGAAAAATGGGTTTTGCTTACTGGGTTGTGTTAATAACAGCAACCTTAGCAATGTCAGGCATATTATTGTTTGCAGGAGCTGAGGACACCATTTTTAATGGTGAGAAGCTCTTAGCTGATCAATTTATAGAGAATGGGCCTTACAAGTTTATAGTGCAAAAAGACTGCAACGTGGTTTTGTACAACAAAGACAAGGCTTTATGGTCTAGCAAAACTCAAGGCCATGGTGATTCATGCAATTTGGTTCTACAAAACAATGGAAATCTGGTTCTTTTTTCTGGTTCTGATGTTGTTTGGTCTAGTAGTACCACCCGTGGTCCGAATAATTATCGGTTAGTCGTTCAAAGTGACGGTAACGTTGTAATATATGGCGGTGCAACTTGGGCTACAAATACTGTTCAAAGTTCCTCCAAGACTAAAGTTAACGTCTTCGATCCATTGCTTTAAGTTGTATGCATGCATGTCCAATAGAACCGTGGTCTTTTATGTTACTTAAAACCGTGGCTAAAAGTATTTTTCTGCCCTAATGTTGCCGTATCCATAATATGGTATTGGTGAAGAAAAACGGTTCGTAATATTAATCAGTATATGTAGTTATTTACGTGTATAAGTACGTGTTTTATCGTAATTGTGGGTGAATGGTGTCGTTTATAAACTCGTATTGCTAGTATCTTGTAATGCAAATATTTGTATGACCTCGTCAAAATTCTATGTAGATTAATTAGCTGTAGATTATTATACTGCGCGTCAAAACTAATTGGTAAATAGTTGTGAAATGATATTAATGAAGAAAAATAAATTGTACATTAATCTAATTTATATTATTAATTCTCCTACATAATTTATTTTATGCGAATACATATGCACCCCTCTCAAGTTAAAATTCTAACCCTCATCCCAGGAAGTATTTGTACGCTTCTAAATTGTGCACACTTTTTAACATTTATCTATTTTATTCGATGCAAGTAGGGTTTGAATTTATGTCTGTGCTATCAACATTGACCGACTTTACAAGCTAAGTTAGCTAGCACTTATGATATATAAGGGTTGGTACAATCACATCCATTGTATTTAAATAATGAAAGTAAAATATGAAATGAAGAAATAGAATAAGATTGGCTACTTTGAGGGAGCCGGAACCTGTGACTTTTTGTTCTATTTGGGAACCTCCTCCAAAATACTACACTGCACTCTTTACTCAACCCTAAAGCTACTCTTACAAACTAGCTAGTTAACTTTGGCTTCAAGATAAGCACAACCTACGTTTACACTACCTTAGGAAGCACGAACACAGGATACAGCACAGACACAATGATACGGCAAAATCTTAAAAAAGTAGGCTACAAACACATTAGTTAATTAATTATATAATATATTTTGTTACAAAAATACATGATCCAATTGATCAAACATTTATATTTCCAACTATAAAGATTCATATTCAATATTACCACAAGTCAATATATAAAAAGTCATACGTCATAAAATCACACAACGAAGCTCCAACCTTCTTCTCGGGCGTACTAAGGGTTAAGAGTTTTGGAAACATATTTTTTGAGTTTTTTAGTGAAAAATGGTAAAGGATTTTTGATGTTTTGGTTTCAAAATTAACTTTTAGGAGTTGAGTATTAAATAAGATATTAATTCTAACAATGTATATTTTAAAGAAAAAAAAATAAATCAACTTTTTTTTTAAAAAAAATGTCCAACACATGTCTATAAACGTACCCAAGCTGTGTTTGAGTCAAACTCACGTGGAACACACACGAGACGTGCCGGGCACGTGTTTGAGCCGTGTCCGTTTTTTACAAGGACTACATACATAATAAATTAAAAACCCTTAATTAATTAATACCAAATTATATACATGACCGTAACAGTGTTGGATAAATTTTTTTTTTCTTCTTTTCTAATAAAAATAATTTTCTTTTGAGAACCTAATAAAAGCAATAATAAAAATTTAATTGTTATAAAAGAGAAAAATAACCTCTATGTAAATAAAATTATAGATTTGTGAAAATGGAGGGGATGAATACAATTTGTACATAAAATAGCGCAATTAAATTATCCCTTGAATCACGAACAAGGATCAATTGGTAAAACTCCAATTGCACCACTCACCCCAAAGAGCATAGAAAATTGTATGTTCATTTCAATTTTTTTTTAAATTTAATTAATTACACGTTAGTGCGTAATTTTATGAGCAAGAATATGAGTTATTGACTTGTCAAACAACTCAGGGAATCAAGGCATGCGTCATGTATTTCTTACGTTAACTTCTCTTTCTTATATATATATACAAGTAGGGGTGTCAACGGGACGGTTCCGGATCCTTTCGGTTTCGGTTCCAAAACCTCAATTGGTAGTTCCGGATCCGGTACCGCTAGGATCCGCAGGTACCCGATACCCGTTTTAAATTTTTATTTTTTATTTTTTTCACGTAAAACCTATTTGTATTTTATATTTCGTATTAAATTCAATTATAAAATTTATTTTATTATAAAATTTATTATATAATAGTCATTAGTTTCTTTTTTTTTAATTAAAAAAAAAGTTGAATAAATTAAAAAATTATTATATTAGTAAATTAACTATAAAATTAAAAAATTTATACGGAACCGGGTACCCGTTGGGTGGATCCGAAATGGATCCGAAAAATTTCGGATCCAAAATGGATCTAAAATTTATCGGATCCACAAAATGAGGTCCCGGAACCGCAAAAAACTGTTCCGGTACCGGTTCGGTTCCGAGTATTATGGTACCCATTGACACCCCTATAATACAAGTGTTGTGCACGTGTGTTGCACGTATTTTATAAGAAAAATGTGCATGAGGAAGTTTTAAGTAGTTTCTAGAGAGAGGGAGAAAAACGTTGGTAGAGAAGAAAAAGAAAGTTGGAGAGAATGTAGGAGGGGATTAACTTTGTGGTAAATACGGTTTTACACTATAATAGAAAGACTAAAATACCCTTTTACTAAAGGTAAACTGTGACTATTTTGTCCCTTGTAGTTTTGTATAAACTTTGTGAACAAATAATTTTTCTAAGGGCACTAAAAGTAAAAAGCCTCCAAAAAATATTTAACGAACTCTCTTTCTTATATTCGTTTAATATTTACTTATTATTTATTACAAAGTCAAGAATAGTACCTTCAAACAACACGAAGATCGAGGCATGTGTTTTGCTTGTACGTTATCTTTCTTATTCGTTTAGTATGTGATATATGGGTCCATCTCTCATGTACCTATCTCTCTTTCTTTCTCTCTCTCTCTCCTCTCTTCCCTCCCTCATGAACCTTTGAGCAATATATTCTCTTTTTATCGATAAAAAAAAAAATATGTGATATATGGGTCCTTTGGCTACATTAGTTTGCTAAATTAGAAGTTGTAAATTTCATAATTTTTTATGGATATAATATTTTCACTTAGATGATGTCTACAAAAAATTAATTTAATTAGAAATTCTTAACTTTTTCAAAAACAATTTTAAATTTTAGCCATGCATTCACATTAAATTCTAGATTAAGTGTTTATGCTATTAAAAGTTTTAGAGTGAGCTGATTATTTAAAAATATGATCTAAATAGTGAATATATATATAACGTGTTTATAAAAAAACTAACTCATTTGTATAACCTTAGATAGCTAAACAAAACACTAAACCCTTTAAACAAAATCTCTTGAGCCAACAATTGCCTACTCGGTTGGTTGGTTGGTTGGTTGGTTGGTTGGTTGGCTCCCTCCTTAATTATAACTTGGAAGTATTGATGGGTTCAAAACTTGAAAGTATATTCTCTGTCTCTATTTGCATGTGTTTTCTATGTGTGCACGTTTATTTTAACTTGTAAAGCCCATATGAAGGCAAACCAATGACTCAATTTTTTGTAAGATTATTTTATTCGCCATATAGATCATTCTCACAAAAACTAATTTATTCTAAGACATCTAATGCTATCAAAAGTTGATTGAAAAATAAACTATTTATTACCATCGTTTTTTTCGATCAATATCTGATGAGATTAAAAATTTTAAAAATAATTAATTTTTTGCAAGATTGATCTTATAAAATAAATTGGTTCCAATTAAATCAACTTGGTCAGATAGCGGGGATTGGCTCTCTCAAAACTCATTGGATAATTTGTTAATATGTTACTTATTACGAAGGATCTTACCCTATCTTTCCTTTAAACAACATGAAGATCCACGCACGTGTTTTGGTGGCATCTTTCTACTTTATTTTTGAAGGATCTCACCCTATCTTTCTTACTCATTTAATATTTGACTTATTACGTAGTCAAGAATTCTGACTAACATTAAAAATAAGCAAAAGCATTTATTGCGCCTGGATCCCTGGACTTGAGTGCGCTCAAGCCTCAAGGGCACAACT
The DNA here is from genome assembly GCA_002174775.1 of Macleaya cordata. Classification (NCBI taxonomy): domain Eukaryota; kingdom Viridiplantae; phylum Streptophyta; class Magnoliopsida; order Ranunculales; family Papaveraceae; genus Macleaya; species Macleaya cordata. The sequence goes on from MVGT01003197.1 coordinate 230,357, forward strand.
GTTGATTTAAATAGGCTTCAATTTAAGTCGTCCCTCATTATTCTGCGTGTCACAAAGGATATTTCAATCCCCTTTCTTAAATTTTCTACATGTTCAATTTTTATAAATATTATTTTTATGAGGGAGGTTATTGCACCCCCTCTTAGAAAACCCCCTTATAACGCCCCCTCCTGTGGGGCCTATATGCGATGCATTCCGGGGCTGATTTTTTAGAGGATGTTCTCCTCACTATGTATATCATCATATTAAAAAATCACTTCGTTCTAAAACTTCTAACCCTTTCAAATTAACGCTTTAAAAATTAGTAACTATTTGGTAACTATTTGAGGGTCAAATAGTTACCAATTTTTAAGAAGTAATTTGAAGGGGTTAAAAGTTTTAGAATGAGCTGATTTTTGAATATGATGATATACATAGTGAAGAGAACATCCTCTAAAAAAATTAGCCCCTAGATGCATCATATGTGGGCCCCACAAGAGGGGGCGTTATAAGGGGGCGTTCTAAGAGGGGGTGCAATAACCTCCCTCTATTTTTATAGCTTATAATTGTATTTCGATTTGGGTAGAGATGATTTAAGGGCTGATGTTTTTGCTACAATGATCTTCTCATGTTGTTCAACGTTAGTCGTTGAATAATTGTCATGTGAGCCCACACACTACTGTAAATAGAGTCAAAATCCTATGTCCCCAAATCTTATGTCCCCATGCCGATTTTGCCTTAAGGGTCCCATATAGAGTCGAACCAATGGACGATTTTTTGTGCGGATGTACTCATCATTATGTAGATCATTCTCACAAAAAATCAGCCCATTTTAAAACTTTGTAATGCCATCAAAAATTGATAGGAAAATCAACTGTTAGTTAATCATTTTAATATCGAATAATAGACATATGGTTGATTTTTCAATCAATTTTTGATAGGTTAGAAGTTTTAGAATGAGCTGATTTTTATTCATGATGATCTACATAGTGAGCAGAACAATCTCACCGAAAACGTCTATTGATTCAACTCTATGTGGACCCCACAAGGCAAAATCAGCATAGAGACAGGGAGGGAAGGGACAGAGGATTTCGGGACAAAGGATCTAGACTCGTGTAAATAGATTGTAAGAGTAAAGCTAAAGTTAATAGCGGGGAAAAAAAGTTGTGGATTACTCGTCTAATGTATTTCTTGTGTTTAAATAGGGTCAAGATTTTTTGTCAAGATTTAGCGTATCGTGATCAATCTGACACTTAAACTATATCGTGATCTAGATCTCTAACCATTTAATATGGCAGACAAAGTCAACTATTTGATTTTGAAGCTCCAAGTTTTTCTTATATAAACCCCTAACTAATGCTTTCATTTTAAAACCATCGATATCATCTACTTTCAATTATAACGATGGGTTTGGGTCGTCACTTGCAGGTTCTCTTAATGATAACAACCACCCTAACAATGTGGTCAGCCATGTTTGCATGCACAGAAGCTTCGAACACCATTTTTACTGGTGGGAGGCTCTCAAGTGGTCAGTACTTATATAATGAGCCTTACAAGTTTATAATGCAAAGCGACTGCAACTTGGTTTTGTATAAAAATGGGGCGGCCAGATGGAATAGCGGAACTAATGGCCGTGGTGCTGACTGCTATGTGGTGTTGCAGAACGATGGAAATCTGGTTATCTTATCTGGCCAAGGTGGTGTTATTTGGGCGAGCCAGTCCAATAGGGGTCTGAATACTTACCGGTTGGTCCTCCAAACCGACGGCAATGTCGTTATATATGGTGGTGCGATTTGGGCCACTGGTACAAATTAATTGAGTGGATAAATATTAGGTTATTAACATACGTGTACACGCGCGTCCACGGTATTTTGCATATGAATATATATGTATGCATGTCTTCTTCTTCTTCTTCTTGTTCTTCTTTGTATGTCTTTGTTGTTGTAACCATGAATAATAATCGAGATGGAACGACTGATGATCATCCTGAAAACTGATTGGTCGTCGATCATCATGTTCTAGTACTCGATCTATATGTATTTGTTGTACGTATTATCTTGTATTTGTGGGTGTTTAATTTGTGTTGCATCGTGTGATTGGCTCGATCTATATGTATTTGTTGCATCATCGTGGGACGGTCAAAATAGATGGAGGGAGCGATAATTTTTTGGGCATAATTCCATATCCCACCAAAAAAAAAAAAAAACAAATGCAACGCCACCGCCGCCACCCCACATCCACTATGACCCCAGTGGCGGATCCAAGATTTTCTTTTAGGGTGGGCGAGTTATCGTTGATTAGGTCAATTGAACGAGTTCTTGAGTAAGTCAGTTGGCATTAGTATATAAACACACATAATAAATTAAAAAAATAAATTAAAGATAATCTACTTATGAATTCCTACAAAAGATTAGGATTTTGTATTCTTTTCGTTGATGAGAGTTTAATTACAAATTATGTATAATTGTCTCAACATAGATGTCAAATATCTCAAAAAAGTCACTTTTTAATTACAAAAAGATTATTTACATTTGTTATAGTCTTCATTTTTTAAAACCATAATCAAATTATCAGTGACACTATAAATAAATGTGCAAGGATCCACTTGCATCTTTATAATTCTAACACACCATTACGTCACTTGTTTACACTGTCCTGTGGGGACAACATAAATATGAACCAAATGCTGATTTTTAATGGGGATAATCTAAATTGTGAGAACATTCTTACAAAAAATCAGTCTATTTTAAAACTTATAACCTTATCATCCAGTTATTGAAAAAGGAAGTTAATTGAATAATTCATTTTATTGTTAAATTGCATCAATAGATGATAAGGTCAAAAATTTTAGAATGGGTTAATTTTAAGTAAAGATGATTTATATGGTGAGAACTTCCTCACAAAAAAATCAATCCTTCATTCATTTGCATATGAGCGCCGGGCCGCAGCAGGCCATTGTAATGATGAATTGATCGACGATTGTAAAATTGCCATGTGTTTTTCTGCTTCTAAAAGTAAATCTAAAGAATAAAAGTATAAAACATTCAATTGTATACTCTGGTGCATCAGATTTGATGCCAAACCAGTTACTTAATTGAGTTTGAAAAAAAACAGAATAGGTGGTCAAGGTGTATACCTTATTAAGTAGTTTTAAAAATCAAGGGTGGTCAATCGATCACCCTCTGGCCAACATAGATCCGCCACTGTTTACATGCATGATCTTTAAAAAAAAAACGACGGGATAGTAACCTTTGGGAGAGGAATTTGGTTGGGATGGTTTATTTGACTTCCAGGAATCCAAGAAAAATCTTTCCTAAGGAAATTAGAATTCTAGCAAATCCTATCTACTTTGAGTCACCCAAATAAAATTTGTTGAGAAATTTATAGAGGGATTTGGAATTATGTTTCCATAGATTTTTTTTATGGTTGCTAAACGAACCAAGAGATTCATGTTTCTTAGAATTTATGTTTTTAAGGATTAATTCATTAATCCCTTGAAGAACATGAATATAATTATGCATCCAAACACACTATATATGATTAAAGAGTCAGATCTATTGCCCAATCTGAAAATGCATGCCCACTATCGTTGTCTAATACTCCAATCTACTATACGGTTCACATGGAAAGGATCGATTGACACCAAGAAGATGTGTTCTCATTTATTCAATAACATCAAGTGACAATCAAACAAAGAAAATTTTTAGTCCGTTTGAATGAGGGGTTCATTGAAATTTTAATTTTTCTGATCTGTTTGGCTACCATGAATTCCTAAAAATATGTTTCTCAAAGAAACTAGTACTTTTCCAACAAATCTGTCATGGCCCAATCACATTAGCACTTAGAGCTTCTTCACCATGCTCTACACTCCATCATCTCCTATCAGAAGCTCGGCTTTTGCTATCATGATACCACAAATGTGTCAAAATCAACACCAAGCTTGTGAGGCTAGCTACTTGGAGTGAGAATATTTTCATCTCACCATGTAATAGTGTAAATCATCCTTATATAAAATCTGTCCAATCTAAAAACATCTAACCTTTCTATTTATGAATTTAATTAGAGGTCTTGTTAACGTGTGCCCTTAGGACACACGATAAAATGATGTGTTCAGATGTAAATTCAGCAATGCTACAACTTTTAGTGCAAAGGAATGCTATGAACATAGCTGTATGGAAGATGGTGATTAGTTTTTGGTAAAAATGTTGTGGAGAAAAGGGGTTCCATCAAAGGTATCCTTCATGATTTGGTCAGTTTTTTAAAATGCGATACCAACAATGGATAACCTCCGACGAAGAGGCATGGTTGTGATAAATAGATGCTGGTTATGTAAACAACAGGAGGAAACTGTAAGTCATCTATTTATTCATTATAGTATGGCAAGATCGATTTGGCAGTATTTCCTGAGGCCTGTCAAGGTTGAATGGGTGACTACAGCGTCTATAATGGACCACTTTTTTTGGTGGAAAATGAAATTTGGAAAAAATAGGGGAAGGAAGATTTGGAAACTACTTCCGTATGCAATATGTTGGACCATATGGTTAGAACGGAATGTAAGAGCATTTGAAAACCAAGAGAATCATGTTCAGGAGATCGTAATCAAAGTGAAGGTGCTCCTATTCCTCTGGGGATCATTAGATAAGATTTTCAGTAACTGTAGTCTCAATGACCTCATGAACAATTGGGAAATAGTATTAACTTGTAACTACAAAATAGTTACAAAAAAAAAACTATAGTTTACTGTACATATTTTATTATCAATAATATCTTAGCCCTTTTCTTCAAAAAAAAAAAGGACACATGATAATGATATTTTTAAAGAAATTTTTTGTACCGTAGAGGTCTTCAAATCATCTGATTTTTTGTAGGTATAATATTATCATCATTTATAAGATGCTCGTAAAAAATTAGCTAAATCAGAGATATATAACCCTCTAAACAAATCATTTTAAATATGAGTCGTTCATTCAAACTATTATAATTTTGATTAAGTGTTTGTCGTATTAGAGGGTGCTTGAGGTCTCCGTTGAGCTGATTTTTTTAGATATAATTCAAATAGTATAAATAACATACATATAGCCCGTTTGGTAAAAATTAAAATAATTGATTATGAGGCTAATAATCAATTCTAAGCCTTATAATCAATTGTGAGCTCAAAAAATAGTGTTTGGCAAAAATTGTGGAATCCGTTTTACCAAAATGAGAAATAGATTTCTCATTAAAAACAGAAACAACAAAAACCTATTTAAATAAACAAAGAATTATTTATGAGGCTATCGGGATTGGGTCAAGATAGAAAAGAAAAAGAAATAAAAGAAGATGAGAAACTTCATCTCCTTCCTAACTCTGCAACTCCGCCGACTGCATTTCAAAGTGATGGTCTCTCTCCACTCTCTCCTCTCTCCTCTCTCTAACCTCTCTCTAACCTCTCTTTCTATTCTCTCTCATCTATTTAGATTGTTAATGTCTCTGTAAATTTACAGAGCTACCTAGTAAAGCCCTAAAAGTTCTTTTGTTAATGGTGGTTACTGAAGAAACGCTATTATTTACTGGAGATCTTTAATTTGTGAACTATTGAGATCTTATCATTGTTTTTAGCTAGAATTAGGGTGAACAAAGACATTGATAAGCTAGGGTTTTTGTTCAGATCTCTCCAACGTATGTAGTACAACCATTAATGGATTTCAACTGCAAGAGCAAGCTAAAAGAGGGCAGGTAATTAGTGTTTGAAAAAATTCCCCAAAAAGAAGATGAGAGTTTTAGTTGATTACAGGTTACAGATTGTAGGTGGTTTCGATCATAAATGTTTCTCTATATCATTGTTTGTAAAAAAATTTATAAAAAATAATTATTGTAGAATTACTTTTGGTGTAATTATTTCTAATACTAGAAATAATTCTAAAAGAAATTTTGACAAATGGACTCTTATAAAAAAATCAGTCAATTTGGACAACTTTAAGAAACTAAACAAAACGCAAATGCATAAAGCTTATGTAACAAAATCCCACACCATAATTTTTATGGGTAGGTGTAGAAGGCCGGGCTCAAAATTAGAACTAATGACCTGTCGGCCAAACCTATTATACTAATACCATTTAAACAACACGAAGATCGAGGCACTTGTCATCATTTCGTGCGTTAACTCTCTTTCTTGTCCTTTAATGGGTCTTTATGTGGAGCACATGTTTAGAATAATTAATAAGGTAGTTGTGGGTTCAGAATGTGTCATCTCCGTCACAAACACAATTAATTGTTCTAGACACAAAAAATTGAGACAAATTTTGCATTTATTTCTTATGTACAATAACTTTCCTTCTTATCCATGATGCTACATTTAATGTCAACTTTACTGCCACACTTCTAACTTTACTGCCATTCATATATGAGAACGAATAACCTTATTTGTACATTGTTATTTTTATATTAGTTGTGGGGCCCATATGGTGAGGAACCAATAGCTAATTTTTTGTGAAAATGATCTACAAGATGAGTAGAACATCCTTACCAAAAATCATATCATTCTAAAATTTTTAACCTCATCAAAAATTAATGGGAAGTTGATTAAAAATCATATCATTCAATAATGATATGATGAGAAAAAAAGTCAATTTTTAATGGGACGACCAGTTTTAGAATGATTTGATTTTTAGTGAGGATGATCTACAAGGTGAAGAGAACATTAAAAAAAAATATCAACCCTTAGATCAATAGCATGTGGGCCCCACATGCCACTATACATATAAAATGTACAAATAACACTGTATTCTGATCCGGACTCTTCATATATTTCCATGGCTATTTTGAAGGATATTTGCATCAATTTAAAAATGACGTAAATCATGAGAGGTAAGAGAGGTAGTAGCAACCGTGGGATGACCTAGGCAGTAAGAAATGCAGTAAAGTTGGCTACAAGTTAGATATTTTTCCTTTCTTATTTGATTAACATTTACTAATTAAAAATTCAAGAATGGTACACACGAAGAAGATTTAAGCACGTGTTTAGCTTGTACACAGTATCTTTCTTATTCATTTAATACTAGCGATAACCCATATGTCTTATAGCATGAATTCATTATTTAAATCTGCTCTAGTATATCTTAGTCCGTTTTTTAATGCATTCAACACATGTCTACATATTTTGGACATGCGGATTATATATAGTGTTTGCATCGCGTGTTTGTACTCAATATGCAAAATACTTTTATATAAAATAAAAAATCGATTTGTAGATAAAATTATGATATTTTATTTTGAAAAAAAAATTAAAAGTAGATTACTTTCTTTCTCCCATATGGGCACCTTCTTTTATTTACTCCACGTGTATCACTACATTTTTGTCTACAAGCTCATTATAATTCTATAACATTTAGATAATTATTATATACTAAATATGTCATTAACTAGAAAGTTATATATTTTTGTGCCAAGAAAGGCTTAGATTTGTTAGAAGTTAAATCTTGACCGTCCTTTTTCTTATAACCATGCATTATGTTTTATTATATAGATTTGACTTACAGGTGTGTTAAGAGCAAACGTTAAGGTTATAGCTTTGGGATAAATTTGTCAAATTAGAGGTTTGTCAGTTAATTAACTGATTTTTTGTGGATATATTATATTTTCATCACTGAGATGATGTCCAAAAATCAACTCAATTAAAAATCTATAATCCTTTAACAACATGTTCATTCACACTATTAAATTCTAAATTAAGTATTCATGCTGTTAGAGATAGAGATTTTGAATTAAGTTGATTCTTTTAGATATAATTATCTCTATGACCCTAATTAATTATTTTTACTATTTTAATGAAGCTTCAATTGAAGTAATCCATTATTTTTGTCATAACGGATGTTTGTATTACTCTCTTAAATTTTTTACATAGACTTATTATTTTTTTATCAGAATCTTTACATGTTATATATACTTACACTCTACTAATTATACCTGTATATTGGCTTGCGTAGAGATTATTCAAGGCTGATACTTTTGCTACATTTCTTCTCATTGTATTGGTCAATATCAACCATAACCATTGAATAATCACCATGCGTGTGAGTCCATGGCTCACATAAAAAAACCTAACCCATGGGACGTCACATTCTTCTATTAATGCATTTATTGGTTACAAACCTAAACCCATGGCTCACATAAAAGAAAATCTTCTTAAATCTCTTAATTTGCTCAAAGCTTTTCTTATATAAACCCTATATCTAATGCTTTCATTTTGAAACCATCATCATCATCACAAAACAAAGGAAAGGAAAGGAAAAAAAAACCCTAATTGGATTTTGGATTCAGTAGATATATACATAATGCACTATATAGTAGTAAAATACTTCACTTAAACGATGGGTTTGGGTCGTTATTTGCAGGGTTCTCTTCATGATAACAACCATCCTAACAATGGTCAGCCATGTTTACAGGAGCTTCTTGGAACACCATGTTTTCTGGTGGGAGCCTCTACAGTGGTCAGTACTTAGAAAATTGGCCTTACAGATTTATAATGCAAGGAGACTGCAACTTGGTTTTGTATAAAAATGGGGCGCCTAGATGGAGTAGCGGAACCGATGGCCGTGGTATTAACTGCTATGTGACGTTGCAGGACGATGGGAATCTGGTTGTTACCTCCGGCTATGGTGGTGTTGTTTGGGCGAGCCAGTCCAATCAGGGTCAGAATACTTATCGGTTGGACCTCCAAACCGATGGCAACGTCGTTATATATGGGGGTGCGATTTGGGCCACATGTACGAATGAGTATGTAAGTGTTAGCTAGGTTTGTAAGAATTATGGTCACAATAATTAATTTTATATTTAATAAACCTGATTAATCCTATCCATATCTTAGAAGGGTACATTGTACTATGATACAATGTGTTACATCGTATCGTTATTGCACAATTTTAGTAAGTATCTAATTGGAATTCCTTGATGGTTAGGGTTTCTTAATTAGAATCAGTTTCTATATTGGGTCCCAGTCCTCTCTCTAAATAAACATATGAAGGCTAGGAGATCCATCATCCTAAGTGTTAGAGAGAAGAGGATTGAAGACTCAATACTCTCAATTGAAGCAGTTTATCTTGGATTAATAGCGATGACAGGTATGCAATTTATTTATTTAATCTATTATTTTGTGTATTGATCGTGGGACTCGATCTTTGGCTTCCGCTCTATTTTGCTCACATGTGGTATCAGAGCCACCCACAAATCGGTACATGAAATATTAGAATATATGATCAAGACGAGATGGATGTTCGTCGTATTTTATCAATTCCATATCTTGTTGGGTTTTTTATTGTATGTTGTTGGTAACAATATCATAACGTGATTATCAAATCATAGCACGTTCTGAAAGAAAACTTGTTAATATTACATAATTAATATTTAATCTTGTATTGTAATAAGTTACACAGTAGAAAAATAATTAATTTTATTCTTGTTTGCAATAATTGATGTGCTACAGTAGAAAACTTGTTTGAATAAAATATTTGTTCTTTATATCAATTTTGATCAGACATGAAGGCTTGTTTGGGTTTTTGATTTTATGAAGTCGACATGATATTCCACGTGCAATCAATTTTAATTAATGTTTTCTTTTCTCCATGGGATATTCCTAAAACATATTTTTTCGCACTACACGGTGCTGTTTTAAGTACCATGGTTAAACGGATTTCATATTTAGATTGTTTACGTTTCATAGAAGTGAATTAATATATACCCAGATATTAGTTTTGGTCCGATTTTTTTTTCACTGGAGCCCTTCGAATTGCAAAACACCAATTCCAGTCGAACCATTAGGTTTAGTTATCAATACCCTAAAATAAATCCAGAAAATTTCGCTGCCGGTGGCCTCTGTACCGTAGCCGACAGGCAGTGGGTCCAGCTGTAGTTGTGATCTCTCTCAATTTATGGACGTGGTGGTCGGTTATGGTTGGCCGCAACCATCAGATCTAAAAGTTCCTAAAAGGGTTTATAAAACTAGGGTTTTCAGGTTGATTGGAGAAGAAGATGAGTCGACTCGGTCGAATTGAGTTAGGGCTTTGAATCAATTCGAGTTGATCTCAGTTAACTCGGTATAGACTTAGTTTCTGTTTATCTCAGCAACACTTTTGTAAAAAGTCACTTTTCTGAAAAAGGTAATTCTCAATTAAGTACTATTTGTTTCTAAAATATATTTTTTTTCAAAAGCCCTGTTTGGTTCTGGAACTATTATCTTTAAAAGCCAATGTTTTTGCAATTGGCTCTTGAACAGTTTTGCAAAATAGTCTTTTTTTCCTTTAGGGGCTGTTTATTTTTGTATATAGTAGGCTAAATTAGTTTTTTATTTAATTAGCCACTATTTGACATCTAATTGTAACGAAAATTGGTGTACTTAGGTTTTTAGATTTTTGTGAGGGTTTCAAGCCTTAATTTTGACCAATGCGATTACAGTGTGCTTTATGCCTATTTCTTTATGCAAAATATTGTGACATATTTTGTTCATTTGGTTAGTTTATATTTGCATATATATGACACTGTTTTATTGGATTCATTCGGGGAAATTGAATCACGTGAAACAATCCTTTTGCACAAATACTATTAGAATTTGATTGATTATTACTCACCAAAGTGGCACATTCATGAAAAATTACAATGGCATTTGGAGCAAGTAGGGACACTTTTTATCTCTGCTAAGGTTATAGGATTGTTTTGGCGTTTAGTTGAGACAAACAATGATCAAGCCCAAAGGTGGGTCATTGAGATTGTTCAACCAAACAGATTAAGGTAGTTGATGGAGATAGTTTGATTGAAAATTTTATCACCCAAAGGTATACAATTTAATATTGAATTATTTTCAGTTGACTAGCCTTGGTGAAGAATGCTTCACCGGTGGGAGACTATTATATGCAATGATCTCGGCCCAAAGGAAGATCATTATATGTAAAAAGTTGATCCCATTCAGGGTTGATTTATTTAAGGCACTTTTGATCAACTCTGGAAAGTTTAATTATTATCCCTGATAATTAAACGGTTATGATGTGGCATTATGTATGTGTCTAATTAATTGTTGTTTATAATCATTGTTAACAACATATGGTTCATTGGCTAGTGGGAATGTGAATAACCTAAGAGGGTTTTTGATATCTCAGATAGGAAATAAAATGTTGTATAGTTTTAACAAAAACACTGACTAGCACTCTATTGACTCAATTAGTAACCATATAGTATAATGGCCTTGGTGGTGTGCGAGAGCACATCACGAGAATGTCTGACTTTACAAGTCAGCTCAGGAATCTAGATATTGGCAAAAGAATGTTTTCTGATCCATTTCATTATGACCTATCTTTTTGTGCAATTTCGATGTTTTCGAGACTACATATAATGCACAGAAAGATAAGTGAAAACTCATAGAGTTAATCAGTATTTGTGCCCAAGAGGAGGAGCTAATCCAACATGATAAACCTGAAGGAGCACATTTTGTGGGTTAGAAATTCAAGAATAATAAGTTCAAGAATTTCGGGATAAAGTTTAAGAAGACTAAAAAGTCTGTAACCAATCAAATACAACCAGCGAAGAAAATGAGGGTGACATGTTTCTTTTGTCATAAACGAGGTCACTTGAAAAGTATTAATCTTTAAATTTTTTACTTGGCTAGAAAAACAAGATAGCACCTGTTGTCTATTGAATTTAGAGTCTTCTTTAGTCATTATCCCTCTAATGCTTGATAGATAATTTTTGGAGCCACGATTCATACTTAAAATGTAGAGGGATTATTCATAAGGAAGTAGAAACTCAGTCTGAACTGAAGAATATTGAGTTGAGTACCTATGTGCAAGCCATTTGGTTTTGTTCATATAATTTTATACTACCGACTTAATCATGATTTAGAAGCCATCTCTTTATGTTCCTTCAACATCTTAGAGTTTAATTTTTAGTACTTGATTGGTTGAATTTTTAATTCTAATTTCTAAATAAAAAAGGGTCACTTTAGTTATCATTCTCAAGTTGTTAGAATAGTTTCATCAGTTGATGATCTTTATCTTCTAAATCTTGATCAGTTTCTCAATCCATTTTATACCTTAATGTAAGCTCCAAAAGTGTTCGTGCTAATAACAATTCTTATATGTTGTAGCATAAAGCATTTATGTCATATTTCTAGAGACAAACTAGAAAGGTTGGTCAAGTAGGGTGTCCTAAATTCGTTGGATTTTTCAGACTATGGTGTCTGCATTGAATGTAGAAAAGTAAAGTTAGTCAAGTCTAGAAAAATGGTGCTATTAGAAGTAATAAGTTTTACAATTTATATATAAAAAATATGTGGCCCGTTTCAAACTCCTGTTATAAGTGGGTAAATATCTTTTTCATCACACTCGTTGATGAATTTTTCTCGCTATGGTTATGTGTATTTGGGTGTTGAGAAAGCAGAGGCACTGGATATTATTAAAGTCTATAAGACTAAAGTTAAGCACCAACTTGACAATAAAAACTTAAAGTACTATATTTTGATCGTGGTGGTAAAACTACTGAAGGTACGATCAAACATGTCGTAATCCAGAGCCATTTGCTAAATATCTATAAGAATGCGGTTTAGTTGAATAATACACCATGTCAGGTACACCTGAAAAGAATGGTTTGCTAAAAGGAAAAATCGCACTCTTATGGATAAGTTAAGGAATATGATGAGTAATTCATCATTATTAGAAAGCTTGTGGGGTGAAGCCTTAAAGACCGCAAGTTACATCCTAAACCGAGTGCCTTCCAAGGCAATCTCGAGAACTCTTTTAGAGTTATGGACACATAAAAAGCCTAATAAGCCACATATGTGTCTGGGGATGGCAGCGGAAGCAAGGTTATACAATTCAAAATAAATAACGGAGTATGATCCCAGGACAGTGAACTGTTATTTTATCAGATATCTAGAAATGTGAGGTTATAATTTTTATTGTCCATCAAATAGTACCAGAATTATTGAGACTCTAAATGTTATATTTATTGAGGATGGTCAGAACAGTGGGAGTATAGAGCCCAGGCACTTGGTATTTGAAGATATCCGAATTTTAGTTCATACTTCAAAAAATAATATAATCATATCATTAGATACCATGTAAGATGCGATTTGATCACAAGGAGCCTAAAGAGCATATAACCTCACATGAAATAAGTCCCAATTAAACTAGCAGTTAATATGCCATTATATAGATCGTACATAATATTGTTGCTCTAATATAGTCAGAAGCCATGAAGGAAGAGTTACTCTATGGATAAGGATAAAGTCTGGAATCTAGTTGACTTACAGTAAGAGTCAAATCCATTGTTTTTGCAATTGGTATACAAAATTAAATTTGACTCAAAGAGTAAAGTTGAAAGATTTAAAGCTAGATTTATTACTATTAATTACACTCAATAAAGGGTTTCAGCTACGGGGTCATAAGAAAAGGCTCATTGAGAGGTGTAATGGCATTTAAGGATCATTTTGATCTAGATTGCATCAGATGGATATGAAGTTTGCATTCTTACATCGAGACTTGCTCAATGACGTTTATATGGCACAACCATAAGGTTTTAAAATTGAGGGCTAGTAATATTTTGTTTGCAAACTTCAAAGATCCATTAATTACTTAAAATAGGCATCTAGACAATGGTACTTAAAATTTGATGAGATAATCACTTTCATATGGTTTTAAGAAAAAATTTGTTGATGAGTGCGTTTATCTCAAGGTCAGTAGGAATAAATTTATTGGTAGTGTAGGTCGATGATTTTTTACTTGTTAGTAGTGACATTAACTTATTACACGAGACTAAACATTTTCTATCTCAAAATTTTTGAGATAAAAGATTTAGGTGAAGCCAATTGGCATTAAGATTCACCTAGAAAGATCTCGTGGGATTCTTGAATTATCATAACGAACCTACTTAGATAAATATTTACAAAGATTTGACATGCAACATTGTAAGGTCCATGATACACCTATATTAGGAAAAATAGTTTTGATAAGTCCTAGTGTCAGAGAAATGGCCTAGAGCAAAATGAAGGTTACCCTTTTTACTTTTCGCAATAGGAGTCATATATATGCTCAGGTTTGTACATAGCCAGGTATAACATTACTTTCGGAATGCTAAGCAGATACCAATAATAATCCTAGTATGAATTATTAGAAAGCGGCAAAAGTTATTAGGTATCTACAAAAGACAAGAACCATATTTTCACATACAAAATGATCGACAGACTTGAAGTAATGTGTTATACTGGACCTGAAATTGCTGGTATTCAGGTATAGTAAAATTCACTTCAAGATTTTCCTTGGTTAAATGAACCATTTCGTGGAAGAGTGTCAAATAGACATTAATAGTTCCGCCCACGATGGTAGTAGAGTTATTAGCATGTTTTGAAGCCACATCTCATGCATTATGTTTACAGAATTTCATATTAGGCCTTCAGGTTATGGAATATATTTTCAAACCATTGATGATTTTTCTGTGAACAAACTCTGCTACATTTATGTACTTAAGAACAACAAGGGTCTTTTAAGTCTAAGTATATGGACATTAATATCTTGTTGTGAAGGAGGGGATTAAGAACCAGCGGTGTCATTTGAGCACATTTGGACACAGCAAAATAATTGCTGATCCTATGACTAAGGGGTTGCCGCATATACTGTACACCGAATATGTTACTAGCATGCATCTCGCTGACAGTTATGATTCCCTAAGTTAGTGGGAGGTTGTATTTGGCTTAGTTATTGACATTTATATTTTTGTGATCACATTCATCTGTTTAATCCTCGTATCTTTCGGTTTCCATATTTGTGCACTTGTGTATGGAAATAAGATTACATTGCGTCCTCTATTGAGACACGGTGTGTTTCAAGTAAACACAATTGGACCATTTGTTTGCATAAGAGTAACTATCCTAATGCAGTTTTTAAATTGTGACTATGGAGTAGAGTGTACTAACATTGTAACCATAGAACGGTCATATATTAATCTAAGATATATTGACTTTCATGATTCTATATTAGTGGACTAGAAGGGACTCCATATTAGTTGATGCAGGTGAATCCTCAGGATATGGATAGTTTGTTTTTCAAATGAGTGCACATTCGAAGGTCGTTTAAAATTTGTTAATCCGGAAGAGTCTTTTTAAAATGTATTTAAAATAAAATCATTATTGTCGACCAAGTGGGAGAATATAAGAATTGTGGTCACAATAATTAATTTTATATTTAATAAACCAGATTAATCATATCCATATCTTAGAATGGTACATTGTACTATGATACAATGTGTTACACCATATCGTTATTGCACAATTTTAGTAAGTATTTAATTGGAATTCCTTGATGGTTAGGGTTTCTTAATTAGAATCAGTTTCTATATTGGGTCCCAGTCCTCTCTTTATATAAACATATGAAGGCTAGGAGATCCATCATCCTAAGTGTTAGAGAGAAGAGGATTGAAGACTCAGTACTCTTAATTGAAGCAGTTTATCTTGGATTAATAGCGATGACATGTATGCAATTTATTTATTTAATCTATTATTTTGTGTATTGATCCTGGGACTCGATCTTTGGCTTCCGCTCTATTTTGCTCACAAGGTTAATTAAGGTACGTGCACAAGCCCACGTTCATTCATCGGTATGTTGTATTAGGCGCGCAATGGTGGTGGTCTTCTTCTTCTTCTTCTTCTTCTTCTTCTTCTTTTGCTTGCTTGTCTTAATTAATTTATTGTTGTAACTTATTGTAATAAGTACTAGCTAGCTGATCGATGCAGGCATGTATAATGCACGTCAATAATAATAAGAATAAATTCTTAATTTGAAATTAATGATGGTGTGTAATTAAAAATAATTCAACATGTCAAAAATTGATAACATTGTCAAAAAGGGACAAAAAAAAAGAAACATTTTAGAAGAATTCTCCTCTATATTTTCTTTAAAAAAAAAACTTATTATGTTACTTGATCAATGGAGGTAAGAGTTAGGGTTCTAAAAATATCGAAACCCCATTCTGGGACCAACAAAAAATACCCTTATACGTACACTTGTGTGTGTTTTTTTCACCATGTTTTTTGAGTCAATATTAGCTTCCTTAATTAACTACATTTTAAAACAAAAGACCCAGGACAAAAAAAATGGGTTTAATTTGCCGATAGATGAATGGTCCCGTCCCAACATCATTTTCCTTAGATACCCTCATTACTCACTAATTACCTACAAAACATCTATCTATACTATTAATTAAGTCAATTGTCTTTTTTTGAAGTTTTTTACATTCAAAACCCTTAGAAAAGTTTTTCTCAGCAAATATATAGGGATATTATTATAACTTTTTACCCTTCAAAATTGGACAATATTTACATTTCACACTAAACTCTCATCACTTCCTTAAATGTCTCTCCCACAATTTTCTCCATCTTAATTATCTTCAAATGACGCTTGTAATAATGATCCGTAAGTACTTCTCTTGTACAAAGATTTCACTGTGTACCAAGTATAGCCTTACTTTTGTATAACAAAATAAGGTATTATGGGCTAGCAAAACTCAAAGGTATCATGAGTATGAAAGGAGAGCTTACCCACTGTCCCCTTGTTGATTTTACCTTATAGGCCCACATAGGGTTGATCTCATGGTTGATATTCGGTGAGAATGTTGTTCTCACCCTATAGATCATTCTTACAAAAAATTAAACAATTATAAAACTTTTAACACCATTGACACTAGATTGGAAAATCAACCCTTACACAATCACTTTTTATCGGATAATGGACAATTGATTTTTCAATGAACTTTTGATAGGGTTAGAAGTTTTCGAATTGACTGAATTTTTGTGAGAATAATCTTTAGGATGAGGAGAACACTTTCACCAAATTTCAACCATGAAATCGACCCTATGTGGGCCTATAAGGTAAAATCAACAAGGGGACAGTGGATAAGCCCTACAAAGCAAA
The DNA here is from genome assembly GCA_002174775.1 of Macleaya cordata. Classification (NCBI taxonomy): domain Eukaryota; kingdom Viridiplantae; phylum Streptophyta; class Magnoliopsida; order Ranunculales; family Papaveraceae; genus Macleaya; species Macleaya cordata. The sequence goes on from MVGT01003197.1 coordinate 247,261, forward strand.
ATCAGCAAGGGGCAGAGGATTTAGGAACAGAAGATCTGCTCTCATATCAAGGCCCTGAAGTTCAAAATACAGAACCGTGGTTTTTTTTTTCACTTTAACTGTGGTTAAAAGTTGATGATGTTGAGTACTGTTGTAATTAACCATAATACTTCATCTAAAATGGATGAATAAAATCGATCTTGTATAGTAAGCGGTGTATGTATTTTCTCGTAGTTATGGGTCTTTGGGATTTAATTCACTAAAGGCTTGTAGCTTGCAATGCAAAAATTTGCATGATCTCAAAAAAAACTCAACGTAATGTACGTGGGTAATTAAGTTGTACGTGAATTCTCGTAGTTGATTAAAGAGTCAGATTCATTGCCCAATCTAAAAACAATAATACCTTTTGGACCGATCATTTTACAAAAATAGTGCCCGATGCTTATGTGGCAGGGTGGGACTCACCACTTTTTCCCTCTTAAAAATATTTTGAAGGGGTTTCCAACCTACGTGGTAGTGGGACCCATCCTACTACATAAGCATACCGGCCCCACTTTTATAAAGTGGTCGGTCCAAACAGCACTGTTGATCTAAATTAAAATGCCTAATTGTTGTTCAATATTCCAATCTACTATACGATTTACATGGAAATCATTCAGGGCTAAAAGAATGTACATGTGTTCTCATTCACTACTATTTAGATTACTGAAAATAAACTCGTTCTAAAATTTCTAACCACATCAAAAATTAATTACAAATTTAAGAGTTTTCAAGACATTCATTTAAGATGATGATATGATTTTCGGTGAGAATAATATCATCTTTACAAAAATCATCTCTTAAGTCATCTCCATTTAAGCCAGACAAAATATTCATGCATGTTGGGTACCGATTACGCATTTTTAGATTAGGCGACGGATACTAACTCTTTAATCAAATTAATATTGGTTGATTTTCAACAAATAATTGTATTACACTTTCTCATAAATGCTTGTTGGTGCAAATTTTTGCAACATGTAGAAATTTGCAGTTACCCTGTATGAAGAAAAAGTGTTCTTTGTTAATTTCTTTCTGAAAGTCTAAAATCCTTACGGTTATTAGTTGGAATAACCGTATGTCAATGTGACTAAGGTTAAGGATTACACAATCACCAAATAAAAATAATATTGGTGATAAAGATGGAAACTAAAATCTCTAATCAAGAGTATTGACTTATTCGATTCTTTAACATG
>MVGT01003197.1:257795-276738 GCA_002174775.1 Macleaya cordata
TGGGTTCTCCAAAATTCTAGTCTTTTGGTTTGCGTAAGGAGATGGAGATGTTCAGATGAAATGACTAAAGACTGGAGAGTTTTTCCACGTGTCAACACATAAGCCATATTATGCAGCTGTTTAAGTGTACTTTTACTGGGAACTTGTGCCGTAAAGAAAACGATTTGAAGAAGCCGATTACAACGTGAAAATCGTCTTGACACGTCACCTCACGATCTGACCATTCATTGTGAGAGATCCGTCGAACAGGAATATTGGGTTTGTATTGGGTACGAACACTGGGGGCATTCGATCCCTTCTCTACTTCTTAACATGCGCAAACTAAATATCCACTTTTTTTTTGTACTTGTGGTTAAAATGTGCCTATCTGTCTTAACACTCACAAATTAAATACTCCCTTTCTCTATAAACGTACCTTGACCACTGAGTATCCCATACAGTTTCTACCATTACCACCACCACCACTAGTCCACTACTGCCACCACCTCCACCATTACTATTGCCACCGCCAACATCACAGTCTTTCGCCGCCCACCTCCATCAATATCAACGACCACATATAAATATATGCAAGTCAAATACGTATGTGTTTATCATTTACGCGAGAAACTATGAAACAACTGTTTTAAAGATAGACGCAGAAACTAAGGGTGTTCCTAAGTTTCAAAGTATAGCCAGGGGTGTTTTACGAATTACTTCTCAAGGTAGTATAATTTCAGGCTTGAATGTATGGGTGTTTTACTAATTAGTTTTCAAAGGTAAGGGCTTTACAAAAATAGCTAACAGAAATCTCTTCTTCAATGTTCCACACCCACTTTCTTGCTTTATTTGTTCCACATTTAGCAAACCATCTCTGGACATAAAAGCAGAGATGACGGAAACGACGAATTTCTCTGCAGACATGTCTAGGGCAAGCAAGAGGGTAAGAAAAATATCAATCTCTGTTATCTCCGCCGATTACCTTGATTCATCTAATCTTCATCTTCTAATTGCCATGCATATCTGTTCAGCTTTGTAATGTAGGGGGTTTTGAGCTTTTTTTTTTTTGCATTTTTTTCTGATTTTTTTTTTTTTGGTAGGGTTTTGCTGTAGCAGATTTGAGCTCTGATATGTTTTAGAAATGTACTAGACTTGGCTCAATTTGAACTGGGTTTTCTTTGAATATCTTGGGATCATTTTGGGTTTCTTTGGTTCTGTCACCATTGTGCCTAATGTAGCTTACTGAAACTTGTATTAGGTTTTGTTGTTGAACTTGATGAGTGTTTTTTAACTAGTTTCCTAACAGTGAAATCATGGATTCAGTTGAAGATTACTTGAGAGGACCAGAAAAGGTTCTATTTTGGTTGAGAACTTGAAATTAAACCAATGAAATTCTGATGTGCATGGATTGTTTCAGATTGAAGCTACTTGAAACTATTAAGCTTATTTGAACATCTGCAATCTTAAATGACACTGTTAGTTCATACTTTATAGAGGTAAAGTTCTAGCCTCTAGGTTATTATTACGTTGATCTTCATATTATATCCGCCTGGGATGGCTATACTTAGAATACACTGGTTGGGAATAGGGATGCCTCTTGTTCGAGCTAGGTTTAGCCAATGAACCAGTTCCGTGGAACTTTCTGTGGTTTATTCAGTATAGCTCCAGTTGCTGCTTAGTAAGTAACTAGATATGTGGTTAAGTATACCAGATCAGATTGGTTATTAATCATTTATATATCAAGTGCTTGCCCATCCAAAATAGTTTCAGTGGGGTATCGTAAATGGTGATGCGAATAGGTTAGCACATAAATCAGAATTAGCATGTATCTTGTTTTCTAGTTCACAACTGCATTGATCTCACATTGCTCAAGACATTGTACTCTGATTTAATTTACTTCTTGGTTGAGCTATGGTCTTAATTTCCTTTAAGATGGCTAGAATTGGTGTTAGAACCATCAGTTTCACAATCAATAAAGATCATTATCTTTTATTCTTACTATTTTCCAAAGTAACTGAAAATCTGGATCTTCTCCATTTTTAGGAGATGAAGGATGGGTTCTCAAATGATGACATATGCTTTGAAGTCCTATCCCGAGTGCCAACAAAATCTTTGCTCAAATCTAAGTTGGTATCCAAAAAATGGCACCAGATAATTTCTGAATTTTCCTTCATGCGGGTTCAGTCCCAAATATCAAAACCCGTCATATCTGGGTTCTTCTTCCAGGAGAAGTTTCAGTGGTGTGAAGACGACATTGAATCTGTCAGCTATATCCCTGTTGATAGCGAGCAAACTATCGTGCATAACACAGTTTTAGATTTCCTCCCTGAGAAAGTTGTCCTCATGACATCAAGCAATGGGCTCCTTTGTTGTAGAAGTTGCAAAACTTCTTCTCACTCAGTCGTCTATGTTTGCAACCCCACTAACAAACAATGGATCACACTAAAATGGGATGGACCAGATAATGGGAAAGGCCTTGCGTTAGCTCCAATCGGAATCTCTGCAAATTTTAGACTGGTTAATCTACGTCAAATGGAAATTGATTCTGATGATGATATTGACAGGCTTTTTTACTTATCATTTGAAATCTATTCTTCTAGTACGGGGGAATGGAAAACATCAGGAGACAGCTGCGTTTGCCAATATAACTTGTTTAAGAACGTAGGAATTTATGCTAGTGGAGTATTATACTGGCTAACGGACGGGGACGAAATCCTTATGTTTGACGTAGAGAATGAGGTGCCTCGATTGATTAAAAAACCTACTCCTCAGATGGTATGCAGTGGAGTACCTGAAAGTTGCATAGGAGAAACCGGTGGGCAGCTCTATTATATCCAGATTTCTGAGGTGGGAATCCAAGTTTGGATTTTGGAGGATCATTATGAACCCAGATGGGTACTCAAGAACTTCATTTCTCTAGCTTCAATGGAGGAGGAGAACCCAACAATCTTGTATAATGTTGAAAGAAAAATGGCAAGTAGGGTTACTGTTGACATGACCCCGTGGATGGATCCTTTAGCTTTCAACGAAGGGCTGTTGTTTATGAGGGTGTGTGCGAAGATCTACTTGTATCACCTGGAGACTAGGAATATGAAGGAGCTCTGTACTCTTGATAGGTTGGGACCCAACTCCCTCACATATCCAATAGTTCTTCCTTATAACATTAGCTTAGTCCCGTTGCAATGCTCGTCGACTGCATAGCAACTACCTTGTGATGTCTCTCATCTTTAGAGTTACAGAATTTTGAGCAGCTCTGTTCCATGTTTTTGAATGTAGAATCACCTAAGTATATCAAGGTTTTCAGTGGTTCTCATTGGACTTATACAGTTGTACTAGATGAAATCAAAGTGACATATGATACTTTGTTATAGACTTAGACAGGAATGAAGTTGTATACAAGTTATATATGAAATGAAAGTTATACATGGAATGAGCTTTTTATAGTTGTAACTTTAAGTTGCCAGTTTGACCTATGCAGTTCCTAGTGAGGTCTGTTTCACACAATATTCAAAATTTTGGGTGGAATTCCGATGAGTTTGATTTTGTTGAACCATGTTTAACGTGGGTCAAGAAGAACACGCCATGTGATTGGTGGGGACTTGATGGTATAAATGGTCAGAAGAATGGTGGAGTTGGTCGTTTAAATCCAACCAATCACAGAGTGGGGTCACGTTGACCCACATTAAACGCGTGTCAACAGAAATGCACTCAGTTCTGACTTCCCATGCTCGGGATACTTGCGTTAGAGTGAGTGGCAATCGGATATTACCGTGCACACAATGCACCGCATTTTGCGCTGGGCATCCAACGACCATGACTCATGCTCGCATAAGCCCAAGCTTGGGAAAACTTTTTGGAAAAAGCTTTTCGATAGTTGGCTTCATGAGAACTGACCGTGAGATGCACTCCTGCACAAATCGCGAGACTAGAGCAATCCTAATAATAGCTAGTGGGCAGCACGCATTCTGAATGTGTGATAATATCATGTAGCAATTCTTGAAGTTACACCCTACATTCATTGTTATTTGATTAATCCTGGTTTTGAATTTGAAGATGTGGGTGTGCCTTAAGTGTGAATGATTGAAATACCTCTATCAATTACTTTATTTCATGCAAAGGCATTTCCTCTGCATCAAACTCAAAGGGTAGAACAGGAAAAAAATTGGCTTCAATAACAGGAAGCCATCCCCTCTATACTGGTGGATAGGCACACGCTATGCGCGTATTTCATATGTTATGCTCACCATTTTCTTCATATGTACCCTTTGCTTGAAGCATTGTGTCTTTATATATTTACACCTGACACTAATGTTAGTGACTTGCAAAACAGAACTTTGCATACAGAGCTGTTTTAGATGTAAATATATGCATACATATAGCACCTTCATTTAATAACTTTGGGGAAGGTCAGCCAGGTTCTTCTAGATAGGATGGTTAAGAATTACTTAAAAGTAGCTATTCTCCCCATCCTTGGTTCCAGCGCACTGTTGATCCTTGAAATTCAGACCACAAATATCTTACAGATCATCCAATGACATCATTTTCTTAAGACTTATCTCATTATCTGATTTTAGTGTGCTCTGATCCATAATGAAAGCCATTTGAACTGCTAAGTCAGAAAGTAGGGTCCTTAATTGTGCACTCACCACACACATCTACCTAGCATAAAGACAGGTATATTTTCTGCTGTAACAGTAGATCAATCTAATATATAAAGAAGGAATCTGAAGCCCAAAAGAGCGAAGGGGTCTGGTAGAAAAGAACTAACCAAGATGGTTCGCCCTAATTGAGCTGCAGAACTCATTATCGATACCGACTTTATCAAATTAAACAGCTCAGTTATCCCTGTCATCTCTAAAGAAGAACCCCTCCTCCATATCTTCTGGTTGAATTAGCAAAGCTGCAAAAGTCCTAAATAAGTGATTCTAAGTCTACTAAAGTAACTGTTCAGGTTTAGAACTATAAAAAAATCTTATGTGAACCTACCAAAGTTCATTAATCTGCATCATTGCCATGTTAGAGAACCATCATCAAAATCAAGTCGTTGTAAAAGAGTCATGTTGCAGGAACAGTTTTAGTTAAGTTAGAGCGTGTTCCCCATGAAAACCTTCTGAGATTGGTCGTTTGATCTCAGCTTTCCTTTACAAGAAGAGTCCTGCCAACTTTGGTGACATTTTACAAATGCAGTAGCTGCATATTTAGGGAATGTGCAGAAGTTACACAAACTATTCGATGTCTCACAATTGGAAAATCTTCACCGCCTCCTTTTGCTGATGCTTTACAGAGATTTGAATGGATTATTGAACAATCCCAACACAAGAGAGTTCATAACTTGTCCACCGGGGCTTTTAAGATGAGCAACTTTCTGTGAAGATAGGACCTTCAATCTCAGTAAGAATATCCGGTTCCACCTGATACCTGCAAACCTCATTTTTGCACTCAAATGCAATATTCATCCATTCTGAAAGGTTCCACATGGAGTTCTTTTTTTTTTTTTTTATAAGAGCTTCCTCATGGAGTTTAACTAGTTGAAATTTCAATTAGTAGTTTCCACTAATCTTGTCAAATCAGTGATAAATCACTTCCACACTGACGAATCTCAGAGTTTCTTATATGTTTCATCATATCATGAGTCAAATTATAGAACAGATAGCTTGTTAAATCCGGACCATGATTTACAAGTGTTCAAACCTTACAATACAGGCATGTGATTTTGTAATTCAGCTCAATCCAAGGATTAATGACTTGGATGTGCCTACAACTTGGCCAGCATAGGAACTGATAACCCAGCACTCAAACTCATGCAGAACTTTCAAACCCCTGATCAATACAGAAAGCAGGGAGCAGATTAATACCAAATCCGAGTTTGCGTACAGGTAGTGTGAACCCAATCTCACTTTCCAAGCGAAAAATGCACGATACAAGCAGGCTGATCACTGATTCAACGCTAGATTTAGATTTGGACAGGTTCCACTAGGAAAAGTACATTCGTTTATTTTTAGCTTGTTACAGTTGGATGGTAATTTTTATTGGTTACTCTTTTGACACATCAATTTCATGTAGCAGAAGAAGTTTGCTTCTTTTTTGTACTTCTTTTTTGTCTTGACATTCTCACTATATGCAGTGAAACTTACTATTATATACCTCTTGTGTATTGCCATGCTTAATGAGCATTTATGGGGAATTTGCTAATGAAAGTTAGTTGTGTTTGCAGGAAGTTGCTGGAGTGAAAGTCCTTAATCTTGAAACAACCACTAGAACATCAATATAGGCAAGTTATTCCTTATCAACTATCCAGGTTACCCTAATGCCCCTTCTGACTTTTATCTTAGAATCTGTGATATTAATTTGAAGTCTATTTTGACTTGCTAATCTGTTTCCATAGTCTAACCTTACAACTTTGTTAATGGCTCTTTTTTTCTTTTCTTTTTTTTTTTTTTAAATTGGAACTTTGTTAATGGCTTTGTAGTCAGAAAGTAGCAGTTTGCCCATATGTTACACTTAAACCCCATATTAGGTTATTTAAATAAGAGTACGGATCGGCATAGCGTACAGCCTTATTTGTACATTTTACATGTACAGTGGCATTTAGGGTCCACATGAGGTTGATCTAAGGGGTGATATTTTTTGAGAATGTTCTCTTCACCTTGTAGATCATCTTCACAAAAAAAAATCATCATATTCTAAAACTGTTATCCCCATTAAAAATTGATTCTTTTTTTCATCGTTCATTGTTCACCGTTAATTTTTAATCAATTTCCGATCAATTTTTTATGGGGTTAGAAATTTTAGAATGATATGATTTTTGGCAGTGATGTTCTACTCATCTTGTAGATTATTTTCACCAAAATCAGCCCTTAGTTCCTAACCATGTGAGCCCCACAAAAAATGTAAGAATAATGATGTGCAAATAACAGGGTACATGAATCCGGACTCTTTAAATAGTGTTGTTCCCTACTTGGAGTTGAGGAACAAGAACAGCCTATTGAATTTGAGAGAAGGCGTACGTCTGAGTTTTGAGTTAGCAAATAAGCCACTGAATCGCCAACCTTACATTAGATACTCTATGGATAAGTTGAAATTCTAGGAAGAGGTATTATATTGATCAATTCTACAAAAAGTTATAATTTAATTTTCTAGCTCTTTCACTCTGCTTTTTTTTTTTTTGTTTAGAAAGGTTATAATTTAATAGGAGGATGAACAGAGAGAGCCTGTCTGGACAAAGTATGGATCCTAATCTAATCTAGGGACATACTTTTGTTCACTTTTACGTCCAAATTTCATTTTAGGAACCGCAAAAGCTCTGAGAAATTTTTTTTTATAAGAAGAAAATTTTTTTTTTTTTGACGACCATGTAAATCATAAATGAGGGGTTATTGCGCCCTACCAAGTCGTCCCATTTTGGAAGGCCCACATGGAGTTGATCGAAGGGATAATTTATGTATATCATCATATCTGAAAATCAGTCATTTGTAAAACTTCTAACTCCTCGAACCAACCTTTTGAAAATTTAGCATATTTAATATTTTTTATTGGGATAATAGCCAAAACATCCAATATATAACTTTTTTAATCCATTTAGTACACAAGATTTTTACTAAGACTGAAATACCTTTTTTAAATCTTTTTGAATCTGTTTAGTCCTTTTTAAATTTTTCTAAATTTATTTAGTCCATTCCTTCCTTTTTAATGTTCCTGTTTTACCCTTATTATATTTGTCAATTACTTTTTTTGTTGTTTTCAAACTTGTACAGCTGTGTGCGAGAGAAATGTAGTTATCTTTTTTGTTTTTAAACTTTAAAATGTTATATCTCTTCAACTAAAATTCGGATTTTGACAAAATTCATATATTTGGAAAGCACTTTTTGAGATTTTTGAAACTAGACCAGTCAAGAATGGTTTTCGAAAAAAAAAATCACAAAATTTATGCAAAAATATTTTTGCATATGCTAAATCATTATGCGAAATATTTTTGCATAGATCTATGCTAAATCATCTGTGAAACATGATTTTGCATAGTTCCTGCAAAAATATTTTTGCATGCATGGACCATTCATGCAAAAACGTTTTTGCATGGATTTATGTTGAATTTTTTCTTCGTCTCTCTTCTATCTCTTTCTCTTCTTTTCCTCTTCTTTCTCTTTCCTTTCTTTTCTCTCTCTCTTTTAGGTCCCTATCTTCTTTTCTCTATCCTCTATTTTCCTTCTTTTCTCTCTTTCTCCTTTTTTTTCATAATCAGATCTTTCCCCATTTCTCTTTTATTCTTTTTCTCAAATTGTAGGATCTGATGAGCAGAGATATCTTGAAGGATATTGGATTCGGGCCAATGTTTGGCACCATGAACTCTCTTCTTCAACTTGGATGTTGGAGTACTAGTGTGTTCGACTCCCCTTAATTAATTAGCTAGGGTAACTAACTATCAGGGATTTGTCTCAAGAGAGAGAGATTTGAATACACGTTTAGATCTCTCTAATTTAATTAGTTACATGTCAGCGGATAACTTTAATGAGTGTGAATCTTAGGTGAGTGTAGAAGGACTTGATGCGTTGATTTGAAAACTAGCATTTATTGGGCCAACAATGGCTTTTAGAAAAGGAAAATGATTTTGGAACCGGACTCAGAATCTGTCCAGTTAGACAAATTGAGGTGGCACCTCACATCCACTATCCTTTGTGTACGAGACAGATGTAGGGATCGGTCCCAATAGCAATGCTGTTTAGAAAGAAAAACAAAATGAAGGTAGTTGTGGCGTCAGTCAAACTGAAGTAATGAAGACAGGTGTAAAATAGTTATTGTGTAAAAATCAGAAATTTACTTGGGTGTTTGGTGGGTTAGGTGAAACAGGAATTTATGCCCATTTATTAGTTTCAGTATTCAATATTCATGTACAACTCAACTCTTAACAGGCCTCATTTCCTCACTGATATATCCATCTCCACCTCTTTCTCTACCTTCCTCTCAACAGGAGATCAACCTCCAGAGACTCTCTCTCTCTCTCTCTATATATATATATATATGTTCATGGAGTGTATGGATGAGCGTTAATCCGTGGATTGTTGGTTGGGGTTCTTATCTGGCCATGGGATTATGCTATTTTAGAAAGTTGGTGAGTTTACCCCCTTTCTTTAATTCGAATTCTTATAGATTTGATTTTTCATGAAAGTGTACTGATAATGCATAGATGAAATGTCATGGATTATATATGTTCTGATTCTAATTAGAAGGCAATGAAATGTTTTTTGGAATTCAATGTTCAAAGTATTTTCCATGAAATCAAAAGCTCCAAGTAAATCTCTGCGGTTCATTGTGCTTATAAGATAAGATGAGATGATCACTTAATTTCTTTGAGATAATTTGGGGGGGTCTGGTTTTTGCTGAAAAGTGCCATTAACAGCCATGATTTAGTCTCATTTGAGCAGCTTTTTAATATGAAGCAAGAATAGAAAAATTAAATGCATATATGATAAATAAATGTATGATGGATGTGTTTGATGGATGCATGAGGATGATGTATATGTATGAAAATGGTTCATCATGTGATGGCATGAGATGATGACTAGCATCAAATGTGAATGAGACCTTGATTTTCGATTGGATGAAATTTATAAGGTGATAAGTTCATGTGGATGTGTCGTCTGAAATGGTGCAAATACTAGATTTTGTCATCTTGATTCATGGTTATTAATGATTCATTGCAATATTAGGTGTCTTAACAGATAATTTTTGGTGAATTTTTTAATTTCATGGAAATTGCTTTTAACTAGAGGAATTATTAGTTGTGTATGTGTGGCATGGTATTTGATGCGCCCTGGTGCAAATTAGGGTTCAGGTTTAGCTTTTTGATGTAAAAAATTTATCACTTGACCTTTTTACCCCTAGAAATTAAATAATCAACAAATAAGCCTCTTAATAAGCCTTTTGTTCTCATCAGCCATTCATTGGGCTTGTGGGCTCATTCTTTCTAAGTTTCTTGAGCCCATGGTACACTTAGTTAAGTGTTGGGCTCAGTTCATGGGTTGTAAACCCATTATCCTTATGGATTCCTCAACCCACTTCATCTTTTGGGCCACAAAGGCCCAATTCAAACAAAAGAGGTTTGCAACCCACTTCTTCTCTTTATGGGCTTGAAAGACCCATTATCTCATAAACCCTAAATACCTAATAGTCAGCATAAAGATAATATTTAATAGAATAAAGATAATACTTTTTTTACAGGGACTTTTTTTATATTTTCTATTAATATAATATAGAATAAGATAAATCTAGTTTATAGTTTATGGGTGCATTAGCAATAAGATTGCTTGTTAATTTCGAGATTTGTGTAGAAATTCTCCTAAATTTGTTAAGTGAGACCACCAAAGATAGGCGTATAAGCTTGGCATTCGTACCTAAGCCAAGTCACTTAACTAAGTTGGGTTAATTCTTAAACTAACTCCACTTCGCAATACTCTTAAATGATTTTCGAAAGAGAAAAAAACAAATGATTTATAGATAACAAAATTATTTGCATTAGCATTAGGTCTGACATGTATCCTAGGGTTAGAACTCCTTAAAAAGATTAGGAAATCTAGATTTGCTTTTAGGAATAATTCATGCACACTTCCTTGCATTTCACGTGTGTAGTAACACACGTATCATCTAAATTTTTGCATGTGTCAATAATAACACTGTGTAAAAAGTTTTTAAAACCCCAACTAGCATGTGTGTAGTAACATACACGTGTCATTTGGTCTTTCGCACGTGTCAAGATGACACGTGTAAAATATTTTCAAAATCCTTTGGGTACGTGTAAAATAATTTGCTCGTCATTTCTCTTACACGTGTCAAGATGACATGTAAGTTGTTTTTAAAAATCCTCCTGGTACGTTGCAATAATACTCACCTGTCATAAGAATTTGATTTCAAAAAATATTAATCCACTTCATTTGTGTATATGCACGTGTCATCGCGTTGCATACTTGACAAGAATAATCAAGTACAACATTTTGATTAGTGCACGTATGCAGAAATACACACGTGTCACTTTGTTTCTTACAAGTCATATAGACGCGTGTACGCAGACCAAAACTTGGATGATCACCAAATTCATCTTCATATATCCCCTCGTAGGCAAGTTTTTATTCCTTTTTTGATTGTTTTGGAGAGCAGTGGGAAAGGGAGTGAAAATTCAAAAGATCTCACACCAACGATCAAAACTTTAGAAATCAATTAATTCGACGGCTATGATAAAAAAATAAATCTTGTGGTGTTCAATGGCGGCTAGAGATAGATGGCATATTTGGTAAATAAAGATTATCTGTCTTTTCTTTTCTTTTTTTTTTTCAACTGTACCTCTGTCTATACAGTATATATCCCCTCCCTTCTTCTTTTCTTATCAAAGTTGCTTAGGATCGTGATAGGTATAGAGGCTTTTTCAGTTTAAGGGATTTTTTTTTTTTTTTTTGCTTCACACAGGGAAGATTATAAAGTTGAGATATTCATACATAACGCCTCAACTTATTAAAATCTCGAGTTTCTTGCTTGACTAGTCGTTAATAGAATCACCTCTCTCTCACTCTCTCTCTCTCTAGATCTCTCTCTCGTTCTCTCCCTTTGTCTGCAACTCTCCATTCTCTATCTTTAGTGCCATTAACGACCTCCAAGGTCTCGTAAAGCTTATATTTTCTATCATGGACATCACATCCACAACATAAGAAAACTAGTAATCTAATGACCACATGAAAAAGACCCATTGGTATTCTCGATATTTAAAAAATATGAACCTCAAGTAGTTCACCTGCGCAACACATAAAGGTATTTTGGCAAAATGACTCATCACATGTTGTGCACGTATTCACTTAAAGGCCATGGGAATATATCCTAACCTATATAATAAAACAAAACGTTCTTGAGATAAAGAACGATCTGTCCTCTGACAAATCTGAATCGTCCTTGCTGAGAACAAACACATATAACTTACTAATTGATAGCATATTTGGTAAATAAAGATTATCTAAAGGGCATATGATTAAAATAATTTTTTAAATAAAAAAGGTAGTGTACGCATGGAGTAAAAAAGTGTACATGTGGAGGAGAGAGAAATTTTCTCAACTCTTAATTTTTTTTTAAATAAAAATGTCATAATTTTTTTATCTACAAATTAGTTTTTAACAAAATTTATATTTTTAAAAATAATTTGTGAAAAGCTTTAAAATGAGACCAATCACCAATACCTAAATCTAAAAAGAAAAATAAAAGTATATTGGGTACGTATTGAGTATGAACTTCGGCATGCCGACCATGTGTCATCTGCACCAAATCGTATACTAACATATGCGATAGCATATTTTAGACGATTGAAACACGCGATGAATTATGAATTGTGCTGAAGGCACGGGTTATCTCTAGTTTCAATTAAAATTGAATTACATTGAAAACGTAATTAATTTTTTGGGGTATATCGCTAAGGGCATTACTATAGGGACACCAGATTTTGACATCTAAGATTACATTTGCTTATTTTATTGATTGGAAACCAATCATAACACTTGTTGAAAAAATATTATTTCATTTCAGCCCCTCATACCACTTTTAAAAAGCAGATGTAATCTTTTAGTGTCAAATTCTGGTGTTATTCTAGCAAAACTCTATCGCTAATTGTCCCTCTTTTTTTTCTCTCTCTTTCTATCGTTCACTGTCAATAAATGTTGACAATAAAAAAAAAAAAAGATTGATGTAGTTTAGAGCTTTACCTATTAATTTTGTTATAGTTTTTTTCTTAGTTTTGAATCATTCTTTGTTTTAGTACTTCATATACAAATCTATTTGATTCCGTTTTAGAGGTTTTTATTAACTTCTAAATCCTTTGACAAGTTGTTTTTGTAGATACCTAAAATGGAAGCCGAAGTAAGAGTCCCTATCAATTGTATCTCACAGAACAAGAATGTGGTGCGATAATGACTTGTCCTCTCTAATAAAAAGGTACGTAAAAAAAATTGAATGGATTATCAATGCTGCTTTCCATAGTAGAATTTTTTCTAAGATAGTTTATGATTTTTTGAAGGAACTGGAAACATTCAATGCACCTAAATGAGATGAAAAGTTGCCCAAAAAGTTTGTCTTCATTCGTAATACGTGTGCCCACTATCGTGGAAGTCCTAGTACTGCGGATGTCTTTCGTATACAAATTGATAAGTTTATAATCATTTGGAAAAAATATCCAGGATTACTTATGGATATTTTCAAAACATCAAGTTATATGTCCACTTTATGGCTGGAGAAGGTCTCATCGTCATAGATCATTTTAAAGAGTTCTTGTTTGAGAATATGTCAAAATGATTGGGGAGGGCAGAAGAATCAGGGCTTTAGCAGAGAAAGGGTTTGGTGCAATGCTCTTCACCTTACTGATGCAGTTTTTCACACTGATAGCAAGCTTATTTTGGGATACAAATTGATGAGTTTTATAATTACATTTGGAGAAAATATCTAGGATTTCGAGTTGTATGTCCACTTTAGAGCTGGAGAAAGTCTCATCGTCATAGATCATTTTAAAGAGTTCTTTTTTGAGAATATGTCAAAATGACCGGGGAGTGCAAAGGAATCAGGGATTTAGAAGCTTTGATCTGTCAATCTAAAGAGGAAGGGTTTGGTGCAATGCTCTTCACCTTACTGAAGCAGTTTTCATAGTGATAGCAAGCTCATTTTGGGTTTTAAGGATGGTGGAAAGAAAAATCTTCACTGGAAGTTACACAAGTTTTTTGAAAGTGCTTAGGCTGAAGTTAGGCTTTTGAGGAATGTATTTCTTTAATATGTTAATTTTGAATCTAAGGATATGGTCTGTATGCTGGTTAAAAGTGGAAGAAGTCTGTTTTCTCCACAAACATGGAAAAATAGAAAATTATTAAAATATTTATATTAATTTAAAATAAAATAAAAATAAATTACTTGTCATACTCTGAATATGTTTTTAGTAATTGAGAGATAATCAAGTATGATATGCAAATAATATGATACATCCATCGACTTTGTGAATTTTATTATAGCTTGAGAAATAATACGGGAGTTTAATAACACGCATCTTCTTCCCTTACCATTGAAACCACCAACAAGTCATTCATGTCAACAGATCACAAACGGGTCTAGCATAAAAGAAACATTGAAATTTGAAGTTTCTTTTGGGGTCTGATGAAGTGCGATTTGGCCTAGCTGAGCCCGAGTTTCATTTGAACATTTTGGCATTATTTTGATTTTTATCAGCATTGAGTCCAAGGAAACCACAGTGGTACTAGTGAGACGTCCATATGCTAATGCAAACCATAAAGCCCTAGCATAGCTACAACTAACAAGTAGATGATGGGGAGTTAGGTGGAGAGGAAATTATGCAGAAATGCTTGTTAAGGCGCTGATGTGCCAAATATTGAGCTGGATGTTAAAAGTAACATCCATTTGATTAGGGGTAAAAGTTGGGCGGGTTAAACCCGACCAACCCGCGACTAATTCTACATTGGGCTGGGCTCGATCAGAAATTCTTAGGCACAAGTTCGGGTTCGGTCAGATAAAGTGTCCGTTCGAGAATTTCTTGGACGGGTTTAGTTAGAAGGCTCGGACAACCCAACCCAACCCGAGCCCGACAGTTAACATGCATAAAATTATTTATTCTTAGCGTATCTTAATAAATTTGGTTCTATATATTAAGCTTATTAATCTTTTAAAATTATTATAATTAATCACTTTTTTTGCACGTAGAGGACTAAATTAATTCTCGTTGTCATTTTATAATGGTCTTCTACTCTCCTATTTTTTTCCCATATTCTTCATTACTCATGTGAGACTAAATATATGAACCCAAATGACTTATTAGAAACATCTTAACTTTTAAATGATGTTCATGAACTATCTTTTTTCTTTTAAGAGGAAAAAAAGTTTATTGTAACTTATAATTATAAAATACTAAGCCATCTTATGATTATTTTTCATACAACCCAAAATAACCCGATGTAACCTGCTTAGGTTGGGTTGAGTTGAGAAATTTTCTACTCGATGTTGGGTTTGTCGGGATTGGATTGAGGTTTCGGAATCTTGGGTTAGGCTTGGTCAAAGCACCATTCCAACTCAACTGGTCCGACTTTCAGCCCTACATTTGATGGCATTGGTAATGAGTTTGACCATATCTCCAGATTTGGTTGGTTTCCATTTGATATGATTTTTGCCATGATTAGGAATGTGAATGATTTTGATAAGTTGTACTTCAGACTGGTCAAAAGTAAATAGACGAGCTAATTAAGTTCCATTGTTTTGTTTGTGAATCAATAGGTTGACTCTATATGTAAAGCCAGTACTAAGCACCGGCATTTCTAATTAAACTTTTATTATTTTTAAATTATTTTTTAATAAATTAGTTTATATTTTTTCCAGCCACTTAAAAATCCCCTAAAACTCCAGGTTAATATGAAATATTAAATTGATATAATATTGTCATTGATTTCAAACTAATTTTTTATGGGTCCGACGTTTTAGGATGGGCTAATATTTAGTGAGGAGATCTCGGTGGTAAAGCGAACATCTTTGTCAAAAATTATCCATTGGATCATCTTATGTAAGCCCTATATAAATTGTGGTTTTATAGGGGCTTATTAACCCAGATTCAAGTATACCACTCTATGCATAAATACCTTATTTAAAGAGAATGAAGAATTCTTTGATCTATGTAAATCAACAATACAACCAAAAAGCTGAAAAATAACAACACAAATCAACACAAAAAATAAAATAAAAATATAAGTAAATAGTTCTATTAATATACTAATCTACCTGGAAGAGGGTCCACAACTGTTATTTCTTTGGATGACCTGGCCCTTTCTCTATTATCTTTACTAAAATTTGCCCTTGACCAATTTTTTAATTTTTTTTTGAAAGGCAAGATTGTATTCTAAAGGAATAATGCTAAACCGCCTACTGCATTTGCTACTGGTAGTGCATCCTACGGTGGTGTGTCAATTTCACATAATTTATGATTTGAGCCCATTGCAAAATGATTATGCTACCCTCAGAAATGGCCTTTGCAATAGAAAGTGCAGTAGGAAATGCAGTAAGTGTAGCATTATCACCTATTCCAAAGGTGCCAAGATGGCACACAAACACTAAGAAGCACACATATATTACATTTAATACCTCGTTATTTATATTAGTTAGTTAATTATTTTATTCTATTTGAATTAATTAAGTGTATTTTGGTTGTGTGCAGGGAATACGAGTGGATTGGGTAAAATACGGAAAAGTCGACAAATTATAACATTTGGCGAAATAGGTTAAGTCACTAATTGACTAATTGATGAAGGCACCAGCTGGAAGATAATAAGGGCTGCCATGATGACATCAAAATGATGTCATCAAATATTCCCAATTTTATATCAAAGTAAGGGAACCAAACCAAATACCATTCTAGTGGACCCCACTCAAAACTATAGATTAATTTTGGGCTCTTTTAAAACTCATTCTTTTGTTTGTAGATTTAAAGTGGGACCCACCTTAGGGTTCAAATTTGTAAGCAGGTCGGTTGGGGTATTATTAGTTTTTTTATTTAACTTGAAAAAAAAAAGAATAAAAAAACGTGGAGGAGTGGGAGAGAGATTAGGTTTTCTTTTCTCTTTTGCTGAACGGTTGAGAAAGGGAGGTTTTGTGCTGGAGAGAAGGTTGCTGCTGCTTTTGTTTTCTTCTTTGCGCAAAAACTGCTGCTGTTGCTTCTTCCCTTCTCCTTTTTGATGCAAGAGAGAGAGAAAGAGAGAGAGCTGTTGTGTATTGCTGCTAATCAAAGGAAGTAGTGATGCTGCCATGTCTTTCTTCTCTTCTTTTTGACGAGCAAACGGTGCTGCTGCCATTGGGTTCTTTTTCTTTTGATGCCAAGGAGGTGCACAACTGCCTTCACACGAACTGAACAGCTGTTGCTGTCACCCAAAACAGAGCAGGTGGCTGTTGTTTCTTCTTCATCTCCTGTCAACACCAAAACAACATAAAACAGGGAGGTTCTGCTGCTGCTCCTGCTCTCTTTCTCACGTGCAAAACAGGGAGGTTGCTGCTGCTTTTCTTCTTCATTCTTCACACGTGCAAGGCAGAAGAAGTCAGATCTGCTGCTGTTACTCACACCCAAAATAGGGCAAATACATTCAGCACCATAGCTGTTTGCAAACCTCTTTCCTTTTCCTTTTTATTAGTTTTGTTTAATGAATATGTTTTTGAATCTTTTAAGCATGAGTAGCTGATTTCTTTAGTTGGTTAAGGGTGAAATTCNGTCTTTACATTAGTAGAATTTCTGGTATATGTTTGATAATTTAGTTACTTCTCTTTAAGTGAAGATCTGATTAAGGATCCGCTTGATGTGTCAAAAACTAGATAAATGTATCTTGTTTATGTTAAAATTTGATAATTTTTTTAAGTTTATTTACTATAGTTTTGATTTATCTAAAGTTGTTGAACTGTAATAGAGACCTAGCTGAAAGTATTTTTGTTTAAAGTTATGAACTACGTAATGCTTGATCCTTAAAGGGTACGTAGGCAGCCGTAATGACGGTTCAGCCTAAAATATTCTCAAACTATAAATATTTGACTATTCATGAGCTAAAAGTATACTATTTATTTTTCCTATAAATGGTACAATACTAACTTAGGCGTCGGAGTGTTTTCTTTTGTTTTGCAGGTACCCTCCACTATTGCCTTAAGAAAAATGGGCAGGAGGCTTATAAAGATATATATATATAGACAGGTTCTTCTTTATGGTGAGTTAACACACGAATTTTGAATCCTGAAATTTGAGATTTACCCGTGATTCAGAATTTGGGGTGTTACAGATTTAAAGTGGGACCCACCTTAGGGTTCAAATTTGTAAGCAGGTCGGTTGGGGTATTATTAGTTTTTTATTTAACTTGAAAAAAAAGAATAAAAAAACGTGGAGGAGTGGAAGAGAGATTAGGTTTTCTTTTCTCTTTTGCTGAACGGTTGAGAGAGGGAGGTTTTGTGCTGGAGAGAAGGTGCTGCTGCTTTTGTTTTATTCTTTGCGCCTAAAACTGCTGCTGCTTCTTCCCTTCTCCTTTTTGATGCAAGAGAGAGAGAGAGAGAGAGAGAGCTGCATTGTATTGCTGCTAATCAAAGGAAGTAGTGCTGCTGCCGTGTGTTTCTTCTCTTCTTTTTGACGAGCAAACGGTGCTGCTGCCATTGGGTTCTTTTTCTTTTGATGCCAAGGAAGTGCACAACTGCTGTTGTGCTTGTTCTTCTCCTTCACACGAACTGAACAGCTGCTGCTGTCACCCAAAACAGAGTAGGTGGCTGTTGTTTCTTCTTCATCTCCTGTCAACACCAAAACAGCATAAAACAGGGAGGTTCTGCTGCTGCTCCTGCTCTCTTTCTCACGTGCAAAACAGGGAGGTTGCTACTGCTTTTCTTCTTCATTCTTCACACGTGCAAGGCAGAAGAAGTCAGATCTGCTGCTGTTACTCCCGCCCAAAACAGGGCAAATACATTCAGCACCATAGCTGTTTGCAAACCTCTTTCCTTTTCCTTTTTATTAGTTTTGTTTAATGAATATGTTTTTGAATCTTTTAAGCATGAGTAGTTGATTTCTTTAGTTGGTTAAGGGTGAAATTCTAAACCCTAGACATGGTTATGAATTAATTAATTTCATAATTTTTCTTTCATGTTTCTTTTGAAGTTGTTAATATTTCACTATTATTATTGTCATGAATTGCTGTCTCGTTTATTTAGATGCGCAACTAGATGAATGTGATAGTTATTTGATTGCTAGTTTAGGGTTTTGATTCGTTTTGTCAAGATTTCTAAACCAAAGTAGCGGATTGTTGTCAATGATTATGGGATATTTTTGTTTGATTGCAAGTGGAATATAACTCAAGTTAAATAAACCGAGCTTGTGTGTTTATTGTTTGATTTAACCTATGTCTTTTGTGGATTATTGTTTTCATTAAATTAAACTTAGAGA
>MVGT01003197.1:277055-289404 GCA_002174775.1 Macleaya cordata
ATGGAAAGAGATTGAGTGAAGAGCTTGTTTTGCTCAACGACAAAGTGAAGACGAATCGAGATAATCGAGCTTGTGATTGTCTTAGGGTTATTAATTTCAAAAGAGAGTGAAAGATAATTCTAATCATTATCAATTAATCATGTCTAGAGGTGGCGAATGATTTCTTAACCATATTTCTCATCATATTTACTTAACCTTTTAAATTCTACTTTTCTTAGATTCTAATTTAGTTAGTTGCTTTTCTTTAATTTATTTACATATCAAATCAAAGCCAATCCCCCCCCCCTCTCAATTTTGCGTGCAACGTGTTTAGTGTGTCTTTAGTGTGTCTACATAGTCTTAGTTATTTCTCTTCAGTTTAAGTAGGTTTTGAATTTTATTTTAATCTCTAGTTCGTTTCGGTTTATTTTGTGTCAATAACTTATAAATTAGGAACAATCTTCTGCGGGAATGACCCTTGCTTTCTACTATACTCAATAACGATCTTACTTAGTGCAGGGATTTTAAGTGATACACTTTTTAGCGTATCAAACACTTACAACATTAGACTACAGGACACCAGTTAAAAGAACAAATTTGGGTTCAAATCCTTTGCATCGAATAAATCAGAAAATATTGGAGGTCGAACATAATCTAGCTGATGCATAAGAGTACTCCCTATCATCATAATTGATCATAGGTGCTTGCAGGTTGGCGGTTTATCTCTCCCTTCCCTCCTCCAATTAGTGGCACTTTCTCACTTTTTCTCTTGCTTCTATTTGTAATTGGGCACTAGTCACATCATCCAAATATATATATAAAGAGAGAGAGAGAGAGAGTGAGGTAGGCCTGTCAATTGGGTTAGGCTGGCCCGAAGCCCGCTTATTCGGCCCGATAATTTTTGGGCCGAGACTTATTTGAGAATGAGTCGGGCCAAGTCTCAACAAAAAATAAGGCCCGAATTCAAGTTCGGGTCGAGCTTGGGCATTATAGAGCTCAACCCAATTTAGGCCCGACCTGAATATTAATTAACATATAATTATAATTTTTAAATCCCAAGCACATCATTTATTCTTATTGTTTTTTAAAACCATCAAATTAGTAATTCTTTTCCTTTAAACTCAACACCATTCATTCATTTTATTTTGAAACACAACATATTATTTATTATCTTTTTTGAAACTAAACAACACATTACTCAATTAAAGTAAATGGTTGACTCTAGAATAAATGAGACAACTATTTATACTATTTTAAACAACCAAACCTCATACCCTAACCATTTGAAACCCTAAGCTTCGTTGATTTATTTTCTTCAAGGATTTCAAGGTAGAGTATCTCACATATTATTAAAAAAATAGGAATCTTAATTTTTTAACTCTAAATTATTTATAAGTTTTTGGACCTCCACATTATAGCGTATATATTTTTCGAGCAAGCTCGAATTCGGCCCGAAGCCCGAAATTTTATATGGGTCGAGTTTGGTCAAGGATATTTAATTTTATTTCAGGCCGAGCTTGAGCTTGAGAATGTTAAATATATTTCGGGCCGAGCTTGAACACCCCTTAGCCCGGCTAACTTCGCCCAATTGACAGGCCTAGAGTCAGGATCTGTGTACATCAAAAAGTGTATTCACTGGCTTGTGGGGCCCACATAGAAATGATCTAGGAGTTAATTTTTTGGGAGGATGTTATCTACATCATGCACATCATTCGCACAAAAAATTATATCATCATAAAACTTCTAACCTTTCAAACATTTGTTAGAAATTTAAGTGTAATTGAGTAGTCCATTTACTGTTAAATTTTATTAATTTTCAATGCTAAGATGAATGAGTTAGAATTATTTGAATGATATGATTTTTAGTGAGGATGATCTACATGGTGATTATGACGTACTCACAAAAAATCAGTCTCTAAATCTTCTGCATGTGGGCCCCACAGATCGTTGTAAGCTTTTCGATGTATGTAGATCCTCACGTGCTAATATTTGGAGTTCGCTTGGTGCCTCCAAATTCTCAGGGCCAGCCCTGGATCTGTTTTAGGGTTTCTGGTTTTGGGATATCTGGTCTATTTGGGTTTCAGCTTTAGATCATTTTACGGGGACCTCTCTCCCTCTTAAATCTTTTATGTTGAATTTTTTTCTTTAAACATCTGTGGTATTTTTATTCTGGATTTGTTTGATCGTTTTTTGCAGGACACTAGTAGGTGGAAGAGTCGCGGTGAGGACACGGTTGTAACAATGGGGTATTAGATTTAACTTTCGAATTATCTTTTTTCTTTTTTCAATCGTGTTAGTGATTTAGTTATTGAAGTGATATTATACTTTGAACCAAAAAACCCTTTTTTTTTTCTTTTTTCTTTTTTTTTTATAAAAGTTTGTGGTTATGTTAGTCAAGGATTTCTTTTTGCATATTATGGATTAATTAATCCGAAAATATTAAAAGGTTAGAGGGTAACCGTGTGAATAATTAAAAGGAGGTTGATGTTTGATCTAATTGTATCGAGTTTTTTTATGGTGTTCTGTAGCATCTTTTATCTATTATTGTTTGATTTGATAGAAGCCAATTTCTGGATCTTCCTTCCTCAAGTTGTACATACTATATATTTTTTCTATTTTTTTTGTAGTTCAATTTTTTTTTTTTTTCATCATCTTGTCTGATGTAGTTATATATATAGAACCCTAGGGTGCTCGATCTTCTCTTTTACGGTAATTTTTGGATCCAATATTTCTTAATAATCAAAGTCTATTTCGTACGTTGATGGTATAATACATAACCATTTTAGTTACATTAATTATCTAAGTAATTAAAGAGGATTGCTGCAGTTCATCCACCCCAAGGTGTGGGGATTAACCAAAAAGTTGGGTTATCTAAAATTACTCAACTTCTACACAACTTAATCAATAAGTTGTTATTAGTTAGAAAGAGGTTTTTATATATATCTTATGTTTTTTGAATTCATTACTACATCAAAATCTTGTCTGATGTGGGATGTAAAGAAGTCAATGAAGTTCCCTTGATCATCAAATTTGTTTCAAACTTGCTTATTATCTTTTGGATCGATCCATCTCTGATTGCATTTTATTTTTCATGGTTTAATTGTAGCTGTCGCTTTCATCCGTGTTGTCTAAAAGGTACAATCACAAAAGCACCTGAATATGAAATTGTTACCAGGGTGTACTATGACATTGACCCTGAAGATTTGCCCTATGATGACGAAGAAGATGATGATGATGATGATGATAATGATTCTGGTGGCAGTAGCATTACTAGGGAAGAAGAACCAAGATGGCCCAAAAGAATAAAAACAACTACTAAGGAATAAGAACAAAGATCGCCCAAAAGAAGAAAAACAACAGAAGAAAATTGTGGAATGGCAAAGCAGATCGTCCAAAAGAGTAATGCTACAGGCACCTCGAATTTGCACACAAAATCATATCCCAGTCTAATGTGGGTCCAATTTGAGTCTAATTTGGTCTAACGTAGGTCTAATTTTAGTCTAATTTGAATAAAAAAATCAGAGCTATTAGTAAAGGTGTAAATCCGAGGTACCTGCAGCATTACTCCATCCAAAAAGTGCAAGATATTCCAGTTCAAAAAGAAGAAAAAAAAGTAGTCGTGGCAAAGAGATCATTTCAAATAGTGGAATGATAGGCAGGACCATCTTGGAATTTCCTACGGCATTGAATTCTTTAACAAATTAGATTTTTCTAACAATTAATTGTGGAAATTAATTCCTTGCTTTTTAATTAAGTGCATGCTTCAATAAGTACACACAACACAACACATTTTTAATTTGTTAAATTGTTTTCAGAAAACCTCATTGAATAGATTGCAAGTTGAATGAATATTATCAGTGTTTTAAAAATTGGATCGGACCGGCCGGTTCAACCGGTGACTCAGGATTTTTTCTGGGTAGGATTAACATTGACCCAACTTTTTCTCAAAAAACTGGTGTCTTTCTAGTGAATCGGGCAACTAGGACGGTTTAACCACTAACCCACGTGAACCGCCCGGTTTCCAGAACGAGTTGAATTCATTTTTAAAGCAAAAGTTACATTTCAAGTTTTAAAGCTCGAACACGTGACCTGTTAATTGTATACTAAATAACTTAACCATTTGCGCTGAAGATTGGTGGGTGATTTTAGAATGTTTTAATAATATAGAAATACAATGATACACTTACCTATTAACTTATAAAAATTTAGTTAAAGAGGTTTGAACACGAGACCAACAGTAACCATCTAAGTACAATACCACTTAGCTAACCGGCTTAACTGTGTTTTAAAAATTGATAATTTAATTTATATCAAGCTAAATCTTTAATCTGAATGACCAACCGGTTAACCCACTAGTTGAAGCAGATTAACCCAACCCAATGCCTTCTCCGGTTCAATCACCGGTCCGGTTTTTGAAACATTGATGTTAGTCATCCATTTTGAACCAGTAGCAGTAGTCTTTTCAATTATTCAAGTACAAGTATATTGGGGTAGATGTTGCATCGGTGGTCCTTCAAATCATCTTGAAAACAGTACAAATAGTGTAAGATTTTTGAAAATCCAACAGGGGCATAAGTATCGATACCCACTGGAGCAGCTGAAGTGGAACTCGACAGATGCATAGAGTATCGATACCCAAGTTTGGGGGTATCGATACTAGTTGGGTTGGGCATTCCAGATGTGCCCAGTATCGATACCCACCAAAAGGGGTATCGATACCTGCTGGTGTTTTGATTCCAGGAAAGTTTCTAAGTTGCGAATTTTGCTATTTTTAGTCTTTTAGGACTTTAGTTTCTTCCTATTTCCTGGAGAACTCTTGTAGGCCAATAAATAGGAGTTTATTAGGGTCTTCTAGGGATAGAGGGAGAGAAGTGAGAGTATCAACAAAGAGAGCTTGAGAGAATCCTTGTAAGGGTTGAGAGGCTTGAAGCTTGGGTTGCTTTTGAGGTAAGTCCTTGAAACTGTTCTTCATTGTTTTAATTATAGTGGAAAGAGTTCATCGTCATCTATGGATATAGGCAATCTTGCCGAACCAAGTAAATCTTATGCGTTGTGGTGCTTGCTTTATTTTCTGTTTTACGTTCTCGGTTTACTTGTTTGATTGTTTATCTCTAGTTTGTGGTTAATTTGATCCCTAAATCCTAACAAACTGGTATCAGAGCTTTTAGAGATCTTTTAATTCGTTCTTGAGATGGCATCGAAACATGTGAAGGTTACGAACTTTAGGTTCGATGTGGAGAAGTTTGATGGAAAGATAAACTTTAGACTGTGGCAAGTCCAAGTTAAGGATTCACTGATTCAACAAGGTTTGCACAAGGCCTTAAAGGGAAGACCAGCGGACATGAAGGACGATGAATAGAAAGAATATGATTTACAGGCTTGTAGTGCGATTCGATCGTGTTTGGCATGGGAAGTCACATACACAGTGATGCATGAGGAATCGGCCGCATCGTTATAGACAAAGCTAGAGAAATTGTACATGACGAAGTCTTTATTAAATAGGTTGCTTCGGATGAAGCAATTGTATCATTTTCGGTATAAGGAAGGTACAGCTATGAACGAGCACATTAATAATTTTAACAAGTTAATTTGTGAGTTATTGAATGTGGGTGAAGTAGTGGCTGATGAGGCACAGGCTATGTTAATACTATGTTTTCTTCCCGACTCGTATGAACTGTTAGTTCAAGGAATCTTAGGTCCAAAGGAGAGGATCAAGTTAGAAGAGGCTATATCAGCTCTTTTATCGGATGAATTCAGAAAGATGGATGCAAGAGAGAACAATCAAGCAGCGGGCTTGTTTGTGAATGGTGACGAGAAGAAGTCCAAGAATAATAAATTTAGAAAGGGAAAGGCCAAGGAGGAGATTGAATGCTATTGGTGTCACAAGAAAGGGCACATGAAGGGGGATTGCCCTAAGTTAAGGTCTAAGGATGGAGAGGGACTAAGTTCGTAAGCAATAGTAGCTAAGGATGAGTCAGATGCGGGAGAGGTGTTGACAGTCACGACAGGTGATCATCGAAAGGTATGGATTCTTGATTCTGGTTGTTCTTATCATATGTGTCCCAATAGGGACTTGTTCGCTTCTTACAGGGAGATGGATAATGGTTTGGTATTGCTTGGAAACAATCATGCTTGCAAAACCATTGGTATATGAACAGTTCAAATCAAGACCGATGAGGGTAAGGTGAAAACTTTATCTGAGGTTAAGCACATTTCTAAATTGAAGAAGAACTTGATCTTACTCGGTGCTTTGGAGTCTAAGGGCTACAGATTTGTGGCTGAAGGAGGATTTCTAAAGGTTGTAGATTCAAACTCAAGTTTGGTAATCTAAGGGGAGAGGAAGGGAAATCTATATTTTCTTTCTAGATGTACGATAGTAGGTGAAGCTGTTGTGGGTACCGAAGATGATGAAGGATCTAGCCAAGCAAAGCTATGGCATATGCGACTAGGGAATATGAGCGAGAAGGGACTGGATGTATTGTACAAGTAAGGAGTGCTTGACCAATTGAAGGAGGTCAAACTTAGTTTCTGTGAGCATTGTGTTTATGGAAAACAACATAGGATGAAGTTTGGCAAAGGTAATCATCGTACCAAAATTACTTTGGACTACATTCATTCGGATGTGTGGGGGCCTTCTAAAGAAGTGTCCAAGGGAGGTATGAGGTATTTTGTCACTTTCATTGATGATTTTTCCAGGAGAATGTAGTTGTACGCCATGAAGACAAAAGATGAAGTCATCGAGAATTTTAAGGTGCGGAAGACTATGATTGAAACCCAGACTGGCAAGAAGGTTAAACGACATAGGTCGAATAATAGTGGGGAGTACAAGAATGACCCATTGAAGGAGTATTGTTAGAGTAAAGGTATAGTAAGGCATTTTACAGTGAAAAAGACACCTCAACAAAATGAGGTAACGGAAAGGATGAACTGGACCCAATGGAAAGAGCACGGTGCATGTTATCCAATGCTAGATTGGGTAATGAATTTTGGACTGAGGCAATGAATACGGCGTGTTATATCATCAACAGATCACCAAGTACAACTATAGAGTTGAAGACACCTATCGAGGTATAGACCGGAAAACCCGTTGTTTATGATTCCTTTAAAATATTTAGTTGTCCTACTTAAATCATGTTAGGGAGAGTCAAGAGTGAAGAAGACTATTTTTATTGGCTATGAAGAAGGAGTCAAAGGATACAAATTATGGTGTACACAAAATCACAAGGTTGTGATCAATAGGGATGTATGAATCAGCTTTGCTACACCCTAGCAAAAAGACTTCAACTCAGATGGAGAAGAATGGTGGTGATACTGTGCAGGTGGAGATTACATCTCAAATTGATTCTACGTTAGAAACAGATGTGGATGAGGAAGAGGCTCCTACCGAAGGACCTCGGCAACAACAGGTACAATCCTTGGTGGACGGAAGGGAGAAAAGGACCATTAAGGCACCGGTAAGGCATGGCTATAAGGACAGCGTAGCTTATCCATTGATGGCTTATAGAGATGAGCCATCTACTTTTCAAGAAGCATTGAAGGATGTCAACTATGATCAGTGAAAAGCAGCGATAGGTGAGGAGATGAACTTTCTTTACAAGAATCAAACTTAGAAACTTGTGAAGTAGCCTAAGAGAAGCAATACAATTGGGTGTAAATGGGTGTTCACTATAAAGGAGGAAGCTCCTAGTACGACTGACGTACGATTTAAGGCTCGATTGGTAGCTAAAGGTTATGCACAAAGGGAAGGTGTTGATTACAATGGAGTTTACTCTCTGGTGGTTAGACACACTTCAACCCGATCCTTGTTGGCTATTGTGGCATTTTATGACTTAGAGTTGGAGCAACTTAACGTCAAAACAATGTTCTTACATGGTACTTTGGAGGAGGACATATACATGTCACAGCCCGAAGGTTTTGTTGTTGCAGAAAAGGAGGAATATGTGTGCAAGCTAAAGAAGTCATTGTATGGGCTTAAGCAATTGCCTAGGCAGTGGCATAAAAGGTTTGACACATTTATGATGGGCCAAAGGTTTATACATTGCTTGTATGATAGTTGTATGTATTTTAAGAAGCTATCAAATGGATCTTTGATTTTCTTACTCTTGTACGTGGATGATATGCTCATTGCTGTTAGGAGCATGGTGGACATTGAGAAGCCGAAGTCTCAATTGAGTATGGAGTTTGAGATGAAGGATTTGGATGCAGCTAAGAAGATTCTTGGCATGGAGATTCTTAGGGACAGAAAGAAGGGCAGGTTATGTCTCTCACAGATGAGATACTTGGAGAAGGTCCTTACTAGATTTGGAATGCAAGATTCTAAACCGGTAAGTTCACCTTTGGAGGCACACTTCAAGTTGTCGACGAAGATGGCTCCAAGCACTAAGGAATAAGAGGAGTACATGGCTCGTGTTCCGTATGCGAGTGCGGTTAGTAGTTTGATGTATGTTATGGTATGTACTCGACCAGATATTGCACATGCGGTTGGTGTTGTTA
Source organism: Macleaya cordata (assembly GCA_002174775.1). Classification (NCBI taxonomy): domain Eukaryota; kingdom Viridiplantae; phylum Streptophyta; class Magnoliopsida; order Ranunculales; family Papaveraceae; genus Macleaya; species Macleaya cordata. The sequence goes on from MVGT01003197.1 coordinate 285,528, forward strand.
GCAGATTTATGGCAAATCCAGGGAAGCAACATTGGCAGGCAGTAAAGTGTATATTGAGGTACCTACAGGGTACAATTGACGTAGGTGTGGTATACCAGCGAGATGGTGGTCTAGGACCACAAGTTTGTGGCTATGTTGATGCGGATTATGCAGGTGATGTAGATCAATCTAGATCTACTACAAGATATGCTTTTACATTGGCTCGAGGTCCGGTAAGTTGAAGGTCAACATTACAGCCAATTGCTGCCCAATAAACAGTAGAGGCAGAATTGATTGCTGTAACTGAGACAATGAAAGAAGCCATTTGGCTTAAAGGATTAACTGGAGACTTGGGTATTCAACAAGAGTGCATTGGTGCATTATGATAGTCAAAGTGCAATCGACTTAACAAAGCATGAAGACTTTCATGCGAGGTCAAAGCATATTAATGTTCGTTATCATTTAGTACGGGATACTATAGAAGGTGGAGGATTTTCTTTGCTAAAGATTCACATAAAGGAGAATCCTGCAGATATACTGACAAAGGTGGTACCATTGATTAAGTTATTGCCTGGACTTGATCAATATTTTACGGGTGGATGTGCCGTGAGGCGCAAGGTGGTGATAATGATTATGAACGTGAAGAGAAAAACAAATACGTGAAGTAGAGTTTTTCAAAAAGTAGAAATTTGTAAGATTTTAGAAAATCCAACAGGGGGCATGAGTATCGATACCCAAAAGGGTGGGTAGCGATACCCAATGGAGCAGCTGAAGTGGAACTCGACAGATGTGTGGAGTATCGATACCCAGGTCTGGGGGTATCGATACTAGTAAGGTTGGGCATTCCAGATGTGCCCAGTATCAATACCCACCAAAAGGGGTATCGATACCCGCTGGTGTTTTGATTCCAGGAAAGCTTCTAAGTTGCGAATTTTGCTATTTTGAGTTCTTTAGGACTTTGGTTTCTTCCTATTTCGTTGAGAACTCTTGTAGGCCTATAAATAAGGGTTTATTAGGGCCTTCTAGGGATATAGAGAGAGAGAGACATGAGAGCAATATTTGTGAGAGCATCAACAAAGAGGGTTTGAGAGAATCCTTATAAGGGTTGAGAGACTTGAATCTTGGGTTGCTTGCGATGTAAGTCCTTGAAACTGTCCTTTGATGTTTATATTATAGTGGAAAGAGTTCAACGTCGTCTGCGGATGTAGGCAATCTTGTCGAACGTAAATCTTGTGCGTTTTGGTGCTTGCTTTATTTTCTGTTTTACGTTCTTGGTTTGCTTGATTGATTGTTTATCTCTAGTTTGTGATTAATTTAATCCCTAAATCCTAACAAATAGCACGACTAAAAACACCCTTAGGCTAAAAAAACAAAGTCTTGATTTCACAAGCTCAAGCTTAAAAATATTTTGCGAGCAATATATGTACGAACATCTAACAGTCTTATTATATCATTTAACATTAGTAACCTGAACAGGTGTTAAGTGGGTTGTGCCGACATGAGCACAGCTAAATGCACTGTGTCGTGCTGGGTCGAGGGTTGTGATCCATTAGCACGATCTGAGAATGGCACGGGCACAACACGGTGGCACGGTAGAGTGACATAGCATGGCACGCGTATTGGCACGATAATAGGCACATTTATAGCTGCTATCGTGCCCAATGGTCAGCACATTTATATCAAAAATTATTTGCATATTGTTTGTATACTTTTTGTATATACCATTTGCATACCGATTTGCATATTGATTTGGGCTAAATTTAAAAAATAAAAGTTGACTGGGTGGTAGGTTAAATCAAAGCTGTAATTGGGGATAAATCTCAATTCCATGTTAATACATGAGAGGTAGACAAATGAGATTTCATTTTTGACTAACATCACACCTTATTCATAATGCGTAAAGAACATTTATATTTTGTCACATTGATCCCGATATAAGAAAAGGTTTATTAGGGCAAGTACTATGGATACCTTAAACAACCAAAGTCTGCCAAAGTTGAGGTTTGGGTAAGTACCAAGGACACTTCAAACAATCAAACTTTTTCCCCTCATCCCAAATTTGAAGCTCGGGCAAGAGGTTTGAGGGAGCCGACAGAGATTGTGTCGGACGACACTATATCTGTCGACTAACACAAATTTTTTACCGTGTAAAAATGTAAAACACTTTTATTACTTCTTGGAATTCATCATTTCTTCATTTGACCACTTATTGGACGACAAAGAGAGTGCCTAACTGCATAATCTGTGCCGCACGGTACTCCCAATGCCATCTCTTTACTCCCTCAAAACTCTACACGGTGGTACTTGTCACACCTCAAAGCCTTAAACGCCTACCTGAAACAACCGAATCAAGGGTTTCCCATAGTACTTGCCCTTACCAATTTTACGAGGCTTTTGCCTTTTGGGGCTGCTGTTATACCACGTTCGTTGTCTTTTTTTTTGTCTTCTAATTTTAAGCCATTAATTTATCTCATTAAAGGGTGCATCCTTTCTTTATACATTTGTTTTTAGGGGTGCCTTCTGAGTAATAACTTTGGTTTGGCCTACAAATTGCAGTACTATTCATGATCTCTATCTCTCTAGGCAATGTCTGAACGTATCTTTTCTAGTCATTCTTTTTTTGCAGATTGGTGTATTTAGATTAGCCAGCATGGATGCAAGGTTGGGGTTGTGGCTCAATTCAAGCTATAATAAGATAGTCTTACATAGAATAAGTAGCCCTTTCATGTGAACTAATAAGATACAATTTTTCTTTATATCAGAGTCGATGTTATGGGTAGACCTAGAAGTGTGAGTCTACGATGTTTGTGGTTTTACCAAATTAGTATCAGAGTCGATAATTCAGTTGGGTGGATCGAGCGGAATGATTGTGAATGTCATCCAATATATGGTGCGCAAGAAGGCACGATGTATAAACGTGCGGGCTCAAGGTAGGTTGGGAACAATGGCGTTTAGGTTAGAGAAATTAGCAAAAAGGGTAAGTTTTGATAAATGAGATTAATTATTAAGTTAAATTTTATTTATCTTTTATTTAACGAAAAATAAAGAAGGCCAGTAAACTATTAGTTCCTAGTCTTGTCTATTTTGTATTTAAGTGGGTATGCACTCAACCACCAATGCTACTGACGGGTAATGCTACAGGCACCCCGGATTTGCACACAAAATCATATTCGGAGTCTAATTTGGGTCTAATTTGAATCTAATTTGATTTAGTGCGAGTCTAATTTTGGTCTAATTTGAATAAAATAATCAAAGGTATTAGCAAAGATGCAAATCCAAGGTGCTTGTAGCATTTTCCGCTACTGAAAGAGTAGCTTGCTACTTGCCAGCATACAACTTTTAAACACATGGCCCCTTCACACACGCTGCGTGTGTGAGGTTGCTAACCTAGACAAACCCACTTTTTCCTTTCACATGTGCTATGCACGTGTGACTTGGCAAACCACCTCCTCACTACTACCAACCCCACCATCGCATAATTTTGATCTACATGATGAAAAGATTATCACCACAAATTCAATTCTTGGATCATCTCTACATAAGCCCACAAACCGGTGTAAGTTGTAGAATTAAGAATAGAGTGACTACTAAGTGGCACAATTGAAAGATGCAAAACATAGATTGGAAAAATCTAAATAAACAGGTGGGATGGAAATAACTAAGAGGTGTGGTGGAATATGCAAAACTCAGGGTGAAATGCCAAAATAAGATGGAAATGAAGGGAGTTTGGTGAGTTGGAATACTAACTTAAGGGGCATGTTATAGACCATATGGATATGGATAAGGGCTGTGAGTCAAACTGAGGTCAAACCAGTTTGACTACAACTAAAGTTTTAAAAATTATAAAAAAGTCCTTAATTAATTTAGTATTTTATTTTAAAAACCTTAGGATATGGGC
>MVGT01002568.1:22708-33334 GCA_002174775.1 Macleaya cordata
GAAATAATATATATATATATATATATTATATTATATTGAAGGTTTGAAATGATCTTTTAGAGAGATTCCTTTTCAATATATAGATATTTAGATAGTGTGCATGTCTTTGACTTATTTAGTAATCCATGCAAGGGTGGCATTATTATTTTAACTAAATAAGTCTAAACATGGTATACTAAATTTTGGTCTACCGAAGTAATATTTTGGGGGACAATTAATAAAATCCTTAGGAGTTAAATAGTTCTTGTCATGATTTTATATGGACAAAAGATGAATGCAGTAAAGTTAGGTAGGTACACATATAAATGAGAACTTTTATAGTTCAAAAATGGCACACATGATTTTATTATTGTTATGATAATGTGAATAATTTATTATTGCTAAGGTTACATAGTGGGTCCTACATAGTGGGGGCGTTGGGGAGAGAGATAGATCGATCTTCTCCCTCTCTCCTAACATGTAAATGTTGCCTAAAATATCCATTCACACAATAAATATATGTTTATGGACATATATATATATATATATTTGAATACTTTTAGTACACATTGATTGAGAAGATATTCATTTAAATGGAAGGTTTGAAAAATAACTTATGAAAATATTTTTTCAAAATTCAAACATGTGACTAAAAATATTAAAGAATAATTACTAAGTTTGGGTTGTATCTAGGTAAGGAAATAATTTCAAATTTCAAATTAATGTTGAACTATTTTTAGTTAGCTTACATGATATATTATACTAACAATATTATTTTCCTTTTCTAAGACCTATGACAAGGGGTGCTAGCCATTAGATTAACTTGATGATCTAAGATTTGCTAGGTGATGAAGGGATGACTTAGTGTATAGATATGGTCGATCTACCCATAATGGGAAGATTGAATCAAAATTAATTATGCCATTACTCCCCAAAACTTACCAAATATATTGATGACACCAAATTTAGAAAGATTTTCATACCTAGTTGAAGTTAAACTCATGGTGAAAAACAACAACTTTTGGATTTATTTTTGGTGGACACATGGCAAACTCTAGATGATATTGAACACCATAGTTTTGTAAGTATGCTACACAATCTAGCATCACCTTTTTAATTAATGAAACATACCATAGATAGTTAGATTGGAAAAGATGTGGGAGGGGAAAAAGATATTGATGGAGAGATGAGAGAAGATTGGCCTGCCCTAGTTCGATCTCTACTCTCTCTCTCTCTCTCTCACATTCTTGTGCTAGCTTAAAGAAAAAAAGGGAAGGCTAGCCGATTTTCTCCCCAAAAATCCACCACCATTTTCTTGCTCCAATAATTACCACTAAATTTATGTAGAGGAAAAAAGAAGAAGGAAAAGAAAAGGGGGTGAGCTCTAGTTCGATCTCTCTCTCCATCTCTCCTTCTTCCATTCGGTGAAACAAAAAAAAAACACTAAAAGCTAGCTGATTTTTCTCCTCCAAAACCTATCACCTTTATCTTGCTTCTATAGTAACCATTAAACTCAAGCAAGAGGAGGAAGTGGAGTAGAAGAGAACCGAAAGGGAAAAAGGGAGAGATCACATTTCCATTACAAACTAGACCACGGTTGAGGAATGGAAAGAATCAAATCTAATTTATAATTTGTACAATTTTTGTTATGATCTTAGGTTGTGCATATTTATCTATTATGCTTGACTAAATCAAATATAATGTGAATATTTATGTTAATGGATTTGAAGTTTTATTTTAGTAACATGATAAAGTGAATATGTTGTATGTAATAACTAGCCGGTTTCTATATGGTGATGCATGCCGATTTCCAATAAGATGATTGCATGCATATTACATGTTTGTGTGTACAAAATACACGTTGAGTGCATGATCATTTGTGAATAAAGGAAAATATGTAATAAGAAAACAAGAAAAATATTGGATCTATATGATTCATGTCTTTAAGACGGCCTTATGGCGATACCCCATGATGGGTTCCCCGTGGAAGACGATCTCACGATCGTGGTGGCACCCTTAATAGCCGTAAGATTTAAAAATCGTAAAGAGAATAAAGCTGTCAAAAGACAACGCTTTTCTGGCTATATACTATTGCTGATGCATATACATGTTATTTTGTGTTGCTGTAAGCTTATTAAAAGCGTTGCTTATGCAATTCTCTTCATACTTATATGATGATGCAAGATAACATGTGATGATGATTATGTTGTGATATGGAATGCATATATATGTTATGGGAATGTTTTTGTTACATTTTCATGATGATATAAGCCTTGATATGTTGCTGCCACATGTTTTAAAAAAAAGCGTGGCAGATCATAGTTGAAGCATTATACGCCAAAAATACTAAATAGTATTGATGGTACATTGAATGCATGAATATGAGGTTTTTTGTGAAATTTCATGTTTTTCCTAACGATTAGAGGTTATATAAGTTGTTGTCATGTATTTTGAAAAACGTAACAGATCATGGTTTAGGGCGTTATATGCCTTAAAAGTCTAATCATTTGAGAAGATGAAGATGTTTATGATATGGGGGTATGCATATATGTAAGTTTATATATGCACAGACACACACACACACACACATTTATATATATATGCATATGAAAATATAAGTGATTTGTCATGGGCGACGTGATGATTCCATGCCTCAAATGTTGATGTCACTTAATATTGTAAAATGTGGCGGATAGTAAAAGGGGTGTTATATGTCGTGAATATTAATTCTTTTACGATTACTCGTTAGAAATTTATGGAGTAGTCTTTGTGGAATACTTAAGGGTGTATTTATAGCCGTATTAGGCTTAAAAAGAAAAACATGTGAAGCTATCATTGCATGCATCATATGTGGTAGGCAAGGTGAGTGGAAAAATGTTTCTTAGGCACCCATTAAACTGTGGAGTAAGTATATTCTCGTGATGGTATTTGCTTTAAAAAAAATTGGATATCCATACTGAGTTGTACTTGTTAACCTTTATATTTTCCGAAGATGATATTCTTTATGAGAGTCGTTGGGAGAGTACGTGAGTAGGTATAGTATATATATATATACTTCTGTTTGTAGAAATGAACTACGGTTGGCTTGATCCTGAAATGGGTACGAAGGCAGCTGCTACGCGGTTCAGCTCAAGTATAAAGTAAATTATTTCCTATACTCCTTCTGACTAGGCTTATAAGATTTATGAAATCATAGAGATATTGTCGATAAAAGTACAATGGTTGGTGGTGTCAAGTCCACTGACGTGGAATTTGTATATTGTATATCAGAGTGAAATAAACTAAATAAGTTCACATGGGGTGGGATGAGTATTGTTTACGGTTTAACTATATTTGTTTATTGTAATCCTTCCTTATATATATTGGATATTGTGATGAGGATTGAGGATTGAATTTTACTTATTCTCTTCTCAAATCTGCATAATTAAGGACTGTGTTTATAAAATTAAACATGTTTTACAGTTTAAGAACTCAAATGATAATTAGAAAACCTATATGATTATCTAAAAACATAGACACATAACTCTGTAAAATTTCACCATTTAGGGGCTTGCGAAACCCTAAGTACTACAGGCTTGAACACGAACCTTGAATGCTGAAAAGGTACAAAAGTTGCACAATTCCTGTATTAACCTTGATTTCTATGTTGAACTATTATGTTTAGGTTTTTCTTCAAAACATGAAAGTTGTAGCCTCTGATGTCTAGTTTACGTAGAATTTACCTTACTGATTTGGATTTGTATTTTGTGAGTAATAACCAAAACACTACAGCTGATGCAAACTCTGACAGATTATGTTAATACTTTGTTTACTTATTTATGTTCTGTGGTGAACTCTTGTTTTCCAAAAAGAATTTCTTAAAAGTAAGAAGTGACCTATAGTGTATGTATGAAGCTTTTAAAAAAAATGTTTACTTGAGATTTTTCTTAGAAGGCCTTAGTAGACCTTAGAATCTTGAATGATAGAGTTAACTCCACATGTTAAAGACCTTTTTCCTTCTATTCCTTAACGTAACGGACCTTGGACATAAGTGATTGGGTCAGACCATTGGTTCCAAGGGCCAGGGCGTTACATTAGTCTAACCACCTAAGTATAGGATCTCTAGGTCACTTACCATCCAAAGCTGACTTCCGGTGGTGGGATGAGTTGCAAGATGCTTTTCCTCTGATTCTTCAAATATTCAAGTCTTCAATGATCACAACATGGAGGTTACACCCTAACTCTAACTCAAAGACATGGTCTTACATTGAGTTTGAATTGACAAGCAAATTGACAATTCTAAGAGAAACTCATAGACCTTAAAATCTCCCCCTTTGTCAATTTCGTGACAAAATTCCATACATAAAGAAATATAAAAATAAACCTTCCCATTATAAATCATATCCCTGTACATGGACTCAATTACTCAAAAGATATAAACTCCCCAAAAGATAAACAAAAACGAATTGAGCAATATCTTTGAAACCTGTTTTCTGCATCAATGCTCACAAAGAACCATCAAGGTACTTGTAACGACCCAAAATAATTTAGTTAACCAGTCAATGTCTAGTTGAGTCAAATAGAGTCTAGTCAGACGCTTTGACCGTGAAACCAATTAATTATTAAGATAATTAAGCTTAGTATTAAAATAACTAAACATAGGATTATTTGAAGAATCTAACCATAAAAATGGATAGATTTCGAAAAGTTATTGAATTTCGACTACTCACACGAAAAAATCGGACACCAAATGAGCCCAAACGGAAGCCCGGAATGTGATTTTGACCAATGCCCAATGTAAGGTGCGATTTTGACCAATCATCTCAGGTACATATGATATAGGAATGTGTGTGATGTATTAAAAAGTAACTTTGTAACTTATACCTTTGTATACACAACTTTTGTATGTGTGCTTTACAACGAAAAGTTTCCCTTACACCCATCTTCTAGCTAAGTAAAATGGATTTCTTTTTCAAATCTACCTCTTCCATACAGTTTTTAAAACCAGTAGAAGTTGAAAGAAAGAGGGAGAGAAATCAGTAGATATAGTGAGAGATTTCGATGGTGAGAGAGAGAGAAAGAAAGGGGCGGCAGAGAGAAGAGGAAATATGAGAGAAGGAAAGAAAGAAGGAAAGGAAGAGAAAGAGAAAGATGACAGTAAAGAGAGAGAGAGAAAGAAGAAGTGGATGAAGAAGATGAGGATGGTGATGATGATGACGATGATGATGGGGGAGATCGATTGAGCCATGAATTCGTTATTTGAGGTATATAATTGAAAGCCCTAGCTTCATTTTGTATAGATTAGATGTTTTATGTTGTTTATCTTTAGTTTTCAAACTTGGGGTTGATTTTGTTAAGTTTCATTCAAACCCTTGTTTGATAAAATTAATTATTGGAAGGTAAGATTTGGGTCCTTTTTATCTAAAATAGAAGTTAAAAGTATATTTTCTTTGTTAGGGAACTAATTAGTATTGGTTTGAACTCCTTAAATCACATTGGATTGTAGTTAGGTTGATTTTGTTAGTTTAAGCTAACATTGATATTACTTTAAATTATAGAAATTGAAATAGATGATGGAAGAAGAATGGAATTGATGATATCAGTTTAGAATTTTGTGAAGAAAAATATGGAATTTGATGTTGGAGACTATTTTTGATGATGTAAAATGAGGGCTTTTAATTGAAGGTGAAAATTATGGTAGTTTGAGTTGAGATCAAAGACCCTTAATTTGATGATTGGAGAATATGGATTCTTATAGAGATTGATTAAATAAGGGTTTGAAGCCCTTATTTGATATTATGGTGTTTTCACATATTATAGGATTGTTGGTCTTAATAAAGAATGATTAAGAGTACTTATAGAGACTATTTAGATTAGACTTTAGACTCCTAAACTATTCTACATGAAATTAGTGTGAATAGATTGGATTTCTGAAAGTGAATTGAACAAGTTATTTATAGTTTGGAGAGTGTACTAAGGCCAATACACTAATTGGAGGCAAACAATGCAGTAAAGAGCTAGCTTTGCAGGATTTGAGGTAGGAACTTATAAATACTCTCTTGTAGCCATTAAAGTACTTTCAATGCTTTTGATAGGATTTAGATTTGTCAATCAAATGTAATTATTTTGCAAAGCATGCATGATTTACTTGTGATGTCCTATTGATGTGAAAATGATTCTCCAAATATATAATTTTACATAGTAATGTAAAACAATATTAGTTATTTTATTCAAAATAACAAAATTTCTAATATATGGATGTTATATACATATATAAATATATGGATGATTCTTTTCTTACCTATAGTTAAATAAACTATATTTTCAAAAGAATCGGGATTGAATCGTTATCGAACTTTGGGGATGGGTATATTTTCAAAACCAAATGGATTTTGGGGTTCTTATAATATATATACTTTTACTTCCTTCCAACATTGGGAGAGTGTATGTTGTTTTAAGATGATGAGTGGGATGGAGATTCCCAGATGTTTGGTATGTATTGGTGATTTCCTAAGTTATATATGTTATGTTGGGCTTTCCCCCGGCTATGATTATTTTCGGCTTTCCCCGGATTATATTATTACTACCGTCTGTCCCCGGATTACATTATTACTACCGGCTTTCCCCAAATTACATTATTATTAGATGGGAGATCACAACATATACATGGATGTTAGTTTTTATAGCAAAAAGTATTTTCCACTACTAAAACTTATAGTATTATAATATGTATTTTAAGGTGATCTGGAAATAGATATTGAATGCCTACACGAACAAATCATTGAAGTTTTCCTAAAAAACAATGATTTGTTCCGTATTTTCATTATGTTTTCCTGTCTCATGACAGGAATGGGACTCTCATGATATAGGAAAACTATTGAAATCTAGATTATTCTATTACTCTTTCTGGAAAACCATGTTTGTATAGGTACGTGTATGATTCTAGAAATGGTGAGGTTACATGCTGCCTAGATTAGGCAAAGACTTGAGGATAACTCCTGGATTATTTTAATGATCATTAAAATGTCTGCACAAGTCAAACGGCTGACCCTCGCAACAACGGCTATATCTACAAAATAACGGTCAAGGGTCCCCCTGAACCTAAATCATGAGCCAGCGTGCTTCTCACACCAACCGATAAATCAGTCGCTCGGTCAGAAATCAGGAACTAACGATGGGGTTCCACATCGATTAAGTTGGAATACGATTTTGCTCACCAAATAAGAGCTGAAACATCTATCGTGGCCTCTTCACTCTAAGATGATTACACTACGCAATATTATGATGTGAGATGTTGTTAGTTTATAATTACTTGTATAGGTAAGCAAATGGTTAACGGTTTATATTGTAGAACAAAGTACCAAATGCTTTTAAATTACTGTATTATGATTTCTTGATTTTCTTTTAAAACTTGCATTGTCTTAAATTCATGTTAGTGACTACCTGTTAGTATTATAAGTTCTTAACTGGGCTTTTTGCTCAGCTCCAGGAGATATTACTGCAGAGAGAGACGAGGAGATAGGAGAGGATTGGATGGACTATATATGTGTCCTTTGAGGAGATTGATATAGGGAGTTCTTCAACGATAGCTTTCTTACACTTGAGGTATTGTATTTAATCTTTTTGAGGTGCATGTTATCTTACTTGTTTTGTATATATTTTTCTTAAGATATGTATATAAGACAAACACACTTATGTATATTGTATCACTTAACTCAGGTTATCTATGTATATTATTAAGTGAGACATCATTTTAGAGTTGTGGTTTTAATCCCAGCATAGTGGATGACTAGATATTATTACTTAGATTGGTTTTGATGATATGGTATGAAAATCGTGGATGAATGGAATGATTTAGAAATTATTTGTGGATAAATCATCTCTTATGCAGGTTTATGAGAGGTTACAAACCCTAAAAATATAGGGTAAACTATAGCAAATTTTTCGTTTGCCCTGGCCATAATTTGAGGTGATTAATGGTTTAGATGTCTAGATTAGTTTAACTCTGATTTAGGTTTATAAACCTTTATTTTGCTTTGTTTAGTACTGATTAATCATCTTGTGAAGTAATCTTAATGCCTCAAGATGCAATTCATTTTCTTAGAGATTTGAATTTTAAATTAGGGCGTTATAGTACTACAACATAATTCATTGGTTAATATACCCTAACCAAAGAGCAAAAATAAAAAAACAAAGCTTAGCTTGTAAAGCTATTATGTAATGTTCTAACTCCCCCTAACTCCCCCTAACTACATAACTCTCCCTGTAAAAACCATAAAGCACATACAAATCGGTCTCCCAATTTTGTCAGAAATAGACAAAGGAAAAACATAAGTAGCAAAGAGAATCCAATCAAATTATAAGGAAAGCTTGGAAAACAATCTCACATAAGATAAGAAAAACCATCATCTATATTACAGTTTCACAAGAAAGAAATTGAAGTATAATATAGAGTTGAAAGATGTGAGAAAGAAAATAAAAGAAAGAAACTGGAAACATTAAACACATAACCAAAAGAATTACAGTTTCACAAGAAAAAAACAAAATACAAAGAGAATAAACTAATTACTCTCCGTATACTTTTCTTCTTCTTCTTCTTCTTCTTCTTCTTTATCTTCCTCTTCTTCTTCCTATTCCTCAACTTCTTCTTCCTCCTCTATCTCTTCCTCATCATCTAGATCCTCTGGTTCTCTATTAGGATTCAACTTAGATCTAGCCTGTGGGGGATGTGTAGGAATTCCTTCAATGCACAACGAACAACAAAGAATTGAAACAATGTGGAAACTTACCCTAGATCGAAGATTTGGATGCACAAACGGATCGAATACTCCTCTCAAAATATGATATGAACTGAAAAAGTTTCGAAATCCAATATTTAAAGACCTATATATCCCAAAAAATGATCTGAAACTCAAATTTACGAGGGCGGTTTCGAAACCAGCCTCGCTAGTTTCGAAATCAACAGGGCAAGCCTAGTTTCGAAATCAGCTAGGTTGGTTTCGAAATCAAAAGGCCCAACAATAAAAGAAATTTTTTTTCTTTTTGAAAAAGATGGATGCATGATCTAACTAAACTAATAACACAAAATGCAAAACAATCTTCCCCTCAAATAGATCTCCTTAAAAAATTTTGAATTTAAGAAAAAATAATCTGGATAATTTTTAGATATAGAACACAAATCCAACACAAATTATATTCAAATTAAAACAATTGAATAATTGTTCGCATAATCTTATCAAGTTTTCAAGACTATCGAGAAATCAAATCAAGGATGATTCAGATGTCTAAATCAAGTTAATTAGAAATTTCTAAAATTTATTCAAACATAGCCATGAGAAATCTTTGTACTAGGTGTGAAACCCTGCAAAAAAAAAGGTTTACTAATAATATTAATAGTAGTAATAACAATATTATGAGCAACAATAATAAAAAGATAACTTACTAATAATAATTTCAATATTGGTAGCAATAGTATGCACAAAAAAAAGGGGAAAGAAAAGAGAATAAAGGAGAGAGGGATAGAGAACCGAGAGAGATGCTGGAGTGAGGGAGAGACTGAGAGAGAGAGTGAGCTGTGAGAGAAATCGTGAGGGAGTGAGCAGAGAGAGAGAAGAACTGAGAGGGAGAGAGAAGGAGCTGCAGAGGAGGAAGGAAGAAGGAGACAGTAGCAGCAGCAGCAGCTGCTGCTGTCCTCGCCGGAAATGGTTAGAAGGAGAGGAAAGAAGGAGAAAAGGGGAGGTAATTTTTCTAGCCTAAACCCCTAAATTTTTCCTGATTTGTAGTGTAATAACTTAGGATTTTTATTCAACATGCATGCTAATGTAAATCTTATTTTTTTAGAGCTTAATGGTGGAAGAAGGGATGAGATGGGCTAATATTTTTGTGTTAAGATGAGAAATCAGCACCCTAAAATTGTAGATCTTGAAATTTTTGTGATGTAAATTAGGGTTTTTGAAGAAAATGAAATTTGTTATGCATTAGAAATGGTTAGATGGATGGGTTAAAGATTTGATGTGAATATATGGGTTTTATGATCTTATTTTCCCCCATTTTGATGCATGCAAATGAAGACTTGAAAATAATGAGGTTAGGTGATGTAAAATCCAAAGGGATCTTCCATTTCTTTAGTGTTAATGGTTTCTATAAGTGAAATGGGACCTTATAGAGCACTTTAGACATTTTGGGACTGTTTTGTGTAGCTAAATTTTTTATGGCATGCAATGGTAAAGATGACCATGGTTTTGGCCTTTAGTTGGTGTTTTGGAACAATATGAAGTTGTAGATGATGACAGAGAAGAAATTCTATGTTCAAGATAAATAAACTAGATGGTGGAATCTATAGTATTGAGATGATTTCCTTTAGGTTCATACTAAAGATGGTGCTTGGGTGTGAAGAATGTAAAAAAATCTTACATTGTATTGGTGGATATTGATTTCTAAAACTAGGATGAAGTTGGGGATTGTTTTAAGTATTCGTGGGACCATTAACGATGGTTAGAGTTGAAGCTTCACCTTACTTAGAGTTTGGGGATTTTGGTGGTTCCAATGGAACCTTGAGTTGGGTCTAGAAATTTGATGATGATGGTGTGTGTGAAATCTTTGAGGATTCATATGAAATTTAGCTTGATGATAGTGGATTTTGAATCTAAGTTACTTTGATGGAGCTAG
>MVGT01002568.1:40151-78490 GCA_002174775.1 Macleaya cordata
TATGAAGAAAGCATTGAGAAACTGATTTTAATAAGGAAAAATGCATGCTCGATTATATATCATGTTTATGAAATATTTTTCATGGATTTGTGAACTGTTGTGACTTCAAATTCTCATATCCTGACTTATGTGGATGAAATGATGATTATGTTTGGAAAACCATGTTTGATATGTTGAAACCTTTGGAAGAGACTAGAGTCTGTTTTATCGAGTGTTTTCTCGATGTGAAACCTAGCTTTAGAAAATGTGACAAAAAGGAATTTATGTCCGTGTTCGCCTAAAGACGGTAATAGCATCTCACTACCGGGCTTGATAGGGTTCACGAAGACACGGAGAATCGTGTATGCCTTAGGTGGGCTGGTGCCTATGTTACTTCCACTCGGATTCTCGCCCGAGTGATCTGTGAGTTATCATGTCATGGTTCCATGGATCATGCCTGACGATCTGTGTGTTGGCATGTCATGGTTCCATGGACTTGGTGTGCGAGTTAGCTTGACAAGGTTCCCTCATCCTTACGAGGGTGGGTGTGTTGTCTTGCTATAGTTCCGCGACCTACGTAGGTGAGCGAGTTGGCTTGCCATGGTTCCGTGACCTACGCAGGTGAGCTAGTTGGCTTGCTAGGGATCCTCACCCTTACGAGGGTGGGTGAGTTGCCTTGCCATGGTTCCTCACCCTTAGGACCAGTTACACTTGTTGTATGTAGATTTCGAACGAGAAGAATTTTCAAAAGGGGATTTCTACAAAAAGGACTTTGGTTTTCAAAAAGGGTTCTTCCAAAATAGTTTTTGAACTTTAACTTAAAAGACACTCAACCTATATATATACTACTATATATTATCACTAAGGTAAGCTTGTGAAAGGTTGAGGACTTTCTACAAGGATGGTGGATCATGCTTATCCGGATGTGGTACACCATCTGAGATTTTGCTAGGTGTTTTTGTCTTCAGGGCGGTATGGGATGTCAGTGAGATAGGTACATTTAGGGAAGTCTGGGAAGTCACGATTATTTCCTGGTAAACCATGTTTGTTGGTGGTGTTGAGTAACTAGTTTAGCTGAGGTTCGCATACCTGCCCGATGGTCTTAGACGCGAGGGAAGGTTGTCGGGGAACCTTTTCTGGATTAGTTGGGGGCCCTTGTCTAATCTGCAGTCGTCAATTTGTGCGCACTTAGTATCTGATCTTGAAATAATTCTGACTAGGGTAACCCGATCGTATTCCTTAGTTATGCTAGCAGAAGTACACTACTATTGTTTGTATATGTATATGCAGGATTTTCTTTGTTATTTCAATCAACTATATGTTACGCATAGCTTTTATAAATGCTTTCGAGATGTTATCGGATTAATCGCTGCATGTGATGATATTAGGATGGTTGATCTACCTACTGAGTTTCTCACCCAATTATTCTCGTGGTTTTACAGTTGACGTTTGAGGATCGAGTTAGGATCCTTAGTGGTGTTGTGACGACGTTTGTTTAGCAAGGGATTCCTTATTTTATGGTGGATGTAGGTCTCCCTCTCTTCAGTCACAGTGGATGATTTACTACTTCTATTCCTTTTTCTTTGAGACTTATGTTTTATGGCTCGGGTTGTGAGCTTTACGTTACTTTTGTTTTATATGAATGCGACTTCTACCTTATCTTCTCTCACTATATATATTTTTACAGGAAACAACAAAGATAACTATATATTATATCACAATTATAACCATGTTAAGTAAAAGATTAAATGTCATAGTTATTTGCAGGTAACTTAGAGGATGGGATAATTTTAGACAATGTTCTCTTGACAGGTCCCTCCTGGTCCTTCATCGTTGGGATTTCAGTTGAGTTGAGAAAGAAAAAAAAATGGGTGGCAATTTTTGTGCATACCTTTAGTTTCTTTGCTTCCGCTGTGTATATTTTGTATGCACTGTGTTTATTAGGTGACAAAAGGTCCAGCTTACAGGGGAGACTCTGCCGGATTTGAGTCTCATTGTAGACTGATGGTAATGTCCCTTGTTTTGGGGTATGGGGCGTTACACTAGGTCCTTCATTTCATCTAATATAATCCTTGTTTGTGTATGTGATAGTGAAGCTAGAATAAGAATGTGAAAAGATCATAGAAAGTTAATTAGATATAACATGCTTATCATCAATTTCACTAATCTAAACTTTACCTAAAAGTAGACTCACAAGACTCACAATTCTTTTTAAAACCTAATATTGACCATCATGGTTGAGTTTGGAGTGGTTGTGTTTTTTTACACAAAAGAACTCAAATGCATGATGATCATGGATCACTAATAACATTTAGAGGTATCCTGTTGGATCCTATAGTCATCTCTTTTTTGAGGAAATAAATCTAGGCAAGTAAGACTCTAAACACTGTTATTACTGTTAATAATAAATAATCATAATAATTACTGTTATTATAATTGGTTCTTAATCCTAAGAATTAACATATAACCTACATCAGAGTAGTGACTATTTTGTTTTGCTAATCAGTGAGGTCAGAAACGAAAACGTGATTCAATATCCTGAGCAAGATGGATAGTCATTTATTCCATAAAAGGAATAAGTTAATTCAATAAGGAATCCACATGAAATGACGTTCACCTGAATCACGTTGCAGGATTCGTTGATCTAGACTAGTCAGTGATCTCCTAAATTATTTGGGAGATTTATTAGATCATAGGAGTTAAATACATGGGTGACGGTCAGGGTCAAAATATGAAAATGTACCCTAGGTACTGACAAGTATATAAACATTAAGCCAGGGACATTTACGAACATCGGTATATAGTGAAGGGACCTAATTACTGTAATAACAATATAGTATCCACAGTTTATAGAGGGTTCGGTTACAAATATTTGGTGGAGTTATTTGTAAATAAAATATTTAGTAATTCTATTTTGTGTGAAACATTATAGTTATAATTTTAAATATTTAAAAGCTTAAAAGTGTGGGACTCAACAAGACCTAATTAGACTTAGCATCTAAAAGGGATTGGGGACCTCTTTATTATAAATAGAGAGGGGCATCCCAAACTACCCATACAAATAAAAAATGCCATCCCCTCTACTTCTCTTTTTATGTGTGTACTAATTACTTAAGGTTGAGAGAAAAAAGAAAACCCTAGTTTTTGGGTTCCAAAGTTCATAGTAACATCCTTGTAACACCCGAGACTTTATTTTCCTCATACTGTGAAATGGACAAGATGGGCCAGGCCCATTGGTCGAGTATAGTCTGGAAACTTTGGACTAATCAGTGTGATAGGTGTCAAAAATCCATGTGTTAATTTCCATAGGGATGGAATTAACGAGTCCCTTGCCTACGTACACATTTTGCATGCATGCATGAATTCACTTTACATGTGTTTAGATGGTTAATATTAGTAGTTATGTTGAGTGGAAATTATTATTTTATGTGAAATTTGTTGATATCATTAGTAGTTATTATTTTATGTGAAATTTGTGGATATCTGTAATTCCCCGCCCTCACATTTCAGGTCTGCAGCCCTTACTCAATGAGAACCGGGCATTCCCACGGAATCATTAACCACCTATAGCTCTAGGGTGTATGCATTACACCAAGCTAACAAGAAGCTTGCACTCAAATTCAAGACAAAGTAAAATAAAGCTGAATAATACTTTATTAACTTCAATGAAGAACTGTCAAAAGAACAAATGAATAATTGAATATTCTCAAAGAATGATGGACTAAACAATGTCCCCAACTAAGCTGAACATAATCAAAAGTAAGGTCCTATATCTTCTCAGAAACTCTACGAAGTTCCTGAGGGTTTATTCCTATCTACCATGATTGCCGCCTCTACCGAGGATTTGCCTATTGACCTGGACCTGGAAAAAATTAATAGCGCTAGGTCAAAACCTAGCCAGCAAGTTCACCAATTCCCTTTGCTTAGATTCAGGATAACCATGAGTTTCACATTAGTGTATTAACATTAAAACATAAGATAACGATTAAACAACGTAAAGAGATGCATAGATTGATGGTTGTGGTGTTTTATGATCTTTGCTTAAGATTTGGTTCTCGTAACATGTGATGTACCTAGTAACTACCCACGTTTCACCCATCCCTGTAGTTCACACGAGACACTGGCTATGCGCCACATGAATCCGATGAACTGCCTCGAAATTCGTCCCCCGAATACTAGTAACCCTGTCGGCGTTACTTACGTGTCAAGTGATTTCGTAGACCTCACTTGGTGATTCCGTAGACCTCGCTTGGAGAGGACCAGGCTTATACAGGACCTAAACTATATTTGAATACAAGCCAAAAAAGTTATTTAAGCACACATCAAGCTTATGGAGTATAATTGCACATTAAGCTTGTTCTCTTATGGTCACCATCCAAAGTATACTTAATCTAATGTTTAAAGATGCGTTCACAACTATTGATACATGTTTAAACATAAACATACATGTCATACATCATGTACATCACAAATATGAACATAAACAACTCCATTAACGACAAAAGTTGAGACTTATTGACAAGGCCAGCAGTATTGATACTCCCTTACATCTGCTGACTACAGATGTGGGTGTAGTTTCGATACTCCTTTTGGGAGTATCGATACTCCTCACATCCGCTGACTACAGATGTGGGTAGTATCGATACTCCCAAAAGACTCATCACATCTACTGACTACAAATGTGTGTACTATCAATACTCCTTTTGGGACTAGCGATACTCCTCACATCTGTGTTCTGCGCAATTTCAGGCCTTCGATTTCACTTGTTATTGCAAGTAAATAAGGGTTCATGCTATACAAAAGTTAGGATTTTATAACCATGCCTCTAGTATCATAGTTTTCATGCACAATTTCATTAAAAGACATGTAATCCTCATGTAAACCTATATTCCTGCTTTCAGCCACAGAGAAAACGCATACAACACATGTAGTTTAGATTTCATGCATTCATTCATTAGAAGCAAGTACGAACATTAAAGAAGACCTAAATATACACCAAAAGAGCAAGTTACTACTTGCCTCAATGCAACTGTCTCCCAACCGCGAGGAAGAAGAAGAAGAAGAAGAAGAATCCCCGCGCTTTCTCTCATGAATGCGATCACTACAATCTCTCCTTCTCAAACCCTAGATTCTTCTTCAAGAAGTTCTCTTTCTCTCTCTCTCATGCCCTAGCCGTTCCACCCTCTCTTTATCTTTTTCCTCTCTAAAAATCGATGGAAATAAAAGGGTTTAATTGGGTTAGTTTATATTTATAAATAATATAAACCCAAACCTACTAAAACTCTAACAGTGTGCCCTTAACAAAAGTGGCTGCCCCCAAACATTAGTATCTTAAATTAAAAGGGTATTACAATATGATTAGTAGTTGTGTTGAGTTGAAATCATTATTTCATGAAATATGTTGATGTGAAGTACATATTATATATATAGAAAGGGTGGACCCCACGTTGAAGAAAGATCCAAGATTTCTATTATTTCATGTGAAATATGTTGATTTGATATATATATGCATGTGAGGATTTAATTCATTGAAAAATATTTTTAGATCACACTATGTATATTGCATGCAAGATATTAATGACACTGTGTAGGGCGTTAGAGAAAGAGAGAGAGAGAGAGAGAAAGAGAGAGAGAGAGAGAGAGAGAGAGAGAAAGAGAGTGAGTGAGTGAGTGAAAGAGAGAGAATCGATCCAATCTCCCTCTCTTGGCACATATATTGTACCTAAAATGACTATATACATGCAATAGAGATATTCATGTTATATATGAATATATATGTGTATATTTGGTTAGTACATATTGATTTAAAAGATATCTATACATGTAGAAAGTTTGAAAAACAATCAATGAGAATATCTTCTCAAATTGTTAGCATATGACCAAAGTATCAAGTAATAACTACCAAGTTTAGGATGGTATCTAAGTTAGGGAATGAATTTAAAATTCGAATTCATTTAATGAAGACTATTTTTGATTAGCTCATTTTGAAAATATTACTAACAATAATAATGTTTCCTTGCTAAGATAAAAATCAAGAGATGCTAACGCTCGTGCATTTAAGTAGTCAAGAATTTTTAGATGTTTCAAATTGACATATATACATGCCATAATCGATCTACACAATGGGGAAACTAACCAAATATAGGTTAGACTATTAAAATTCCAAAAGCTTACCTATTATACATAGATGACACCAAAATTTGGAAAGATTTGTTCACCAAGTTGGAATTAAACACATGGTGAAAATACTAGCCTTAGGATTCACTTTTGATGGACATGTGTTAAGTCCTAAGTAGCTTTGAACATCAAAATGCTATGGTCATGTTATACACCCTAGCATAATATTTTGAATGGAGGAGAAAATACCAAAGTGGGATGAATTTTTAGAATGGAAGGTGGGCGTGCTAGATTTATACCTATGTGACTAGTGTTATAAGGAGTACCTTCGTCTATACACTTAATTTATGAATTGTTGTTAGATAGTATGTAATGCCCTTTTCCTTTAAAGATACTAATATTGGGGGCAAGCACTTTTGATAAGGGCACCCTATTAGTATTTAGGAAGGTTAGATTTTGTATTTAAATATATAAACTAACCTAATTATAACCCATGCCCTTTTCCTTTAAAGATACTAATATTGGGGGCAAGCACTTTTGATAAGGGCACCCTATTAGTATTTAGGAAGGTTAGATTTTGTATTTAAATATATAAACTAACCTAATTATAACCCATACAGGGTTATAGTCAGCTAGGGGAGAGAGAGAGAGGGAGAAGAGAGCACGACTAGGGCTGGGAGGTAGAGTTATTGAAGAACTCTAAGATTTCTTGGAGGTTTGATTGCAGGGATTCGTGTACAAGAGATAAAGGAGTGCAGACCTCGTGGTTGCGGAGTTCTCCTTCTTCTTCTTTGCGTTGCGGAGATAATTTTACTTTGAGGCAAGTAGTAACTTGCTCCTTTGGTGTAGACTTAGGTTTCTTATATTTCTTTGATACTTTCTTAATGAATGCATGCATAAAATCTAGGTTTATATGTTGTTTACATGATTTCTCAATGAATGAATGCATGTAATCTATAATCGTATGATGTGTATGTGTTTTCCAATGGTTAGAATGTATGGAATCTATGTATATGAGGTGTGTACATGATTCCTTAATGTTTGCAGGTGAGAAAACCAAGTTTCCAATGAGATTTAATGAAGAACAAAGTCCGAAATCGCAGAAAAACCCAGGGGATATCGATACCCATAGAGCAAGTATTGATACCCAACTGACTTTTGACCCTGAAATAAGTTGTTTTGAGTTCTTTATGAAGATAGGTTCTTGTTTAATGACTATCATGGTAAATAACATGAATATTATATGAATATATGTGTTTATGAGCAAAGAATGCATGCTTGAACTCTTGGTGCAATACTTCCATGATAATAAACACATGTGGACACAAATAACATATATGAAACCTCTATAAACTTGATGTGTGGTTAAACAACTTGTTTGGCTTGTATGCAAATATAGTTTAGGTCCTGTATAGGCCTAGTCCTACCATTCTAAGCGAGGTCTACGGAATCGCCAAGTAAGGTCTACGGAATCACTTAACTAAGTAACGCCATCAGGGTTACCACTGTTTAGGGAATAGATTTTGAGGCTATTCATCGGATTCATATGGCGCATGACCAGTGTCTCAAGTGACTGCAGGGATGTGTGAAACATAGGTAGTAATTAGAGATTACCACTTATTGCGAGAACCTAATCTTAACTGAAGATTATAAAACACAACATTCTTGAATCTTGTGAATCTCTTAACTTGTTGTACTTTGTTTGCTTTGTTATCATGCTTATCGTATGCATCATATTAATACACTTATTCATGTGAATCATTTGGTTTACCCGAATCTAAGCCAAGGGAACTAGTGAACTTGCTAGATAAGTTTTGACCTAGTACCATTATTTTACAAGTCTAGGGCAACAGGTGAATCCTCGGTAGAGACGATGATCGTGTTAGGTAGGAATAAGTCTTTGGAGACTTCTTAGAGTTCCGTAAAGACGTATGACATTCTTTTATTTATATTCTAATTAGTTTTGACATTATTTAGTCCATTATTCTTTGGAATTGATAATTATCTATTTGTTTGAAGGATTGGCATGGTTCTTTGTGATATCTCAGGAAATTGTAACCCAACTCGAAGCCAATCTTCCATATGCTTAGATAGGGAACATACGGAATTTACAGTTGCCATTTCTGCATTCAAATGGATGAAGGAGATTAGGATTCATGATCCTCTTTTTAAAACAGATGTCAAAGCAATCAATGGAGCAACTACCTATATAAATATAAGCTGGAGAAACAGTGACCTAATGAAGGAAAGAATGGATCTTTTTTAAGATAAATTTATGATTAATTATGTAAATTTTAAGAACTCTGATGTGGTCTGTAAGAGTAGGGCTAGTCATACAACTCAGACCCACCAAAATTTGATTTGGGTTTGAGGTTTAGGGGTAGGTCATGGCCAGTAGGGTGCAAACATTTATCGCAAAAATGTTACGCGTCGCGTAACATTTACGCGAGCCAGCCCACAGACGACCGCACTTCTTCTCTTCTTCTTCTTCTCTCCTTCTTCCACCATTTTTACCTAAAACCTTTTTTTACCTTCACTATAGATCCGAGATCTACAAAATTTTCACTATTGATCGGTTCGAAAAAATATATATTCTTTTGCTTTGCATTGCGACGGACACATTAGCGTATTTTTTGTGAAACCCCATAAATTCAGTCCCGCCACTCGACCTAATGAATCAATGACCTACGTATCGAAGGCTGAACACTTGGGACGATATGCGTAAAGCACGCACATATTTGTGGCTGAGAGGTGAGTTAAAAAAAACAAAGGGAGAACAATTTGGAGATTGAGTTAAAAAAAATACATGAATTGTTTTAAGGAAGGTTTGGGGGCCACGGGTTAACCTGACTCGCGACCCAACCCGCGACCTGCATGGGTTTTAACCCACCATCCCCTTCTCCAATCAGCTATGTTCCGATTCAAAAAAAAAAAGAAAAAAGAAAAAAAGAAAAAAGAAGAAGAGAGAGGGAGACTTGACAGAGAGAAGGAGAGACTGAGAGAGAGAGAGGTGCGTGAGAGAGAAAGAGAGGTGCATGAGAGAGAGAGAGGGACTGAGAGAGAGATCGTTGGAGAGAGAGAAAGAGGGGGGAAGGAGGGCAGCAGCTACTGCCGAAGAAGAAGAGAGGAGCAGCAGCAGCTGCCGTTTCAGTGGCTGCAGCAGAAATGTGAGGAGAAGGAGAGGAAGAAGAAGAAGGAAGAAGAAAGAAAGAAGGAAGAGGAAGAAAGGGAACTCAGCCCATTCTTCCCCCTCATTTTCAAACACTTTGGGGTAAGATTTTAACCAAGAACCCTTCAATTTTAAGCTGATTTCTGGGTAAATAACCTCGGGTTTTTTTTGTTCCATATACTTGTTAGTGTAGATCTTGATGAATGGGAGCTCCATGGTGGAAGAGGTGATGAGATGGGCTAATATTTTGAGGTTAAGGTGAGAAATCAGCACCCTAATGCTTTAAATCTTGTGATTTTTATGATGTAAATTGGGGTTATTTAAAGAAAAACGAAAACTGGTTGTAGGGAGTTATTTTGAAGCTAAGAACTAAGTTCTTGTGAGAGTTTAAAGCTTAACACAACTGATTTGGGTTTGAAACCCTTGATTTGTGATGCCAATCAAAGTGAAAGAGGAGGGTTTTAGTGGATTATTGTTGGTGGAGGTAAGATCTAGCTATAAAATCAGTTTTTGGGTTGTTTTGATGAAGAAATTTTTGAGGTTTTTGAAGTAAAATGAAAATTAATGTCGTAGGACAGATCTTGGAGCTTTATCTATATTTTAAGAGGTGCTTTAGAAGTTGTTTCAAGTTATTAATCATCTAATTTGAGTTTCCTTTTAAATTTGAGTTGAAATCAAGTTATTTAAGGTTGTATGTTTAGTGGTTTTCATTGAAAACGAAATCTGGTGTAGGAAAGATGTTCGGATGTTGCTACTGAAGTTTGGGAGTAGTTTTTGGAGGTGAACCCATCTATTTCAGGTAATGGATATAACCTTAACGTCTATTTTGATTTTTGGTGGAGTAAATGCTTGAAAAAGTAAAGTTTAGTGATCTAACCTTGTAAATTTTGGTTATAGGAAATGAATCTAGTATTGTAAATTCTGTTATGGTTGGAACTTCCTTTTGAAATCAGTTGTGGATGCTTTTGGTTCGCGTGTTTTCATACGTCATGTTGATTTTCTGACGTTTTAATCGAAGTTGAGTTGTCTTCTCGAGTTTGAATTCTCGGATTTAACTGCGCAGCATGTACTAAAATTTACATAACTTTCTCATTTTAACTCCAAATTGTGTGCTTCTAAATCCTACAGATTCATAACATTTAAAGTCTTCGTAGTAAAAAGTTCATGATTTTTGGACAAGTTTACAGCTAATTATAGATTTCCAAACTTTAACTACTGTTGTATGAAAACCTGCTATTCCTGCTAAACATATTGTTAATCAACATTTTTCTCATATCTCGAATTGTTTTATGATTTTGACGTATTCATTGGAAGTCTAGATCTAGGTGTTATCTTTCCAATGCTTTGGTTTCAATATTTTTCGAGTTTCCTACAATCTGTAGTGATTAGTCTCCTAAAACTATTCTATTTTCTTGATTTCTTATCTGAGGCTATTTTTCGGTAGATCTAGTTTACTGGATGTTTCCAATAAATTCTAAGTTTACTTATCTGAAAATATATTTGAAAGTCCTTTCTAAAAGGTATATAGTCTCTGACTTTTGACTTATGGTTTATTTGTTGTGATTTGTTCTTGTTGTTTGGTAAGGTTTTAAGAGCCATAACCAGGCCTTGAAACTTTAGTATGGGTTTTCTAAACTCTTAGGAACCCAATACTGTGGTTTTTCTTAACCTTTATGCTTTTGGGTGTTTGAGTTTGAGACTCCGGCACTCTATTTATCTTTATTTTAAAATTTCTTTGGTTCTAAGTATTAGGACCTAATGTTTGTTATCTTGCTTGTTTTCTCAAGCTTCAGAGTTAGGAGGGTCAAATGGTTTGGATGATCTGAGTCCTAAGTTTCTTTATCATTGAGGTAGGTGGTCAATTCATCTTAATAACACCCAACTATTTTTAAATGCATGTTTCCAAACCATTATGTATGTATTTTGTATCCAAGGTATGGCATGTGACTTTAGATAACAAGGGATAATCGTGATGAAGAAAACATTAGAACTTGTTATTGTGTTTTACTTGGAAAATGCTTGTTATGACAAATGATGCATGCTTAACAAATTATCATAATTTACGAACATTTCGTATGAATGGTGATTAACAATGACCTTTGATATTGTAAAACATGTCTTATGCAAAGAGAGGAAGCTTATGCTGGAATATCATGTATGGTGTTTTTGAGAATTCTTTTGTAATATTGGGACTTTGTTTTAAGTTTCCATGTATGATGGATTTTCTTGGTGCCAAGGATAACTGTGTACGCTTTTGGTAGAATAGTGCCTGTGTTACTTTGACTTGGATTGCCGTACCTTTAGGGCTAGTCGCACCTGCTATTGTGATGCATGAGTTTTAAAAAGGAAATTTCTATCCAAAAGAATATCAATTTTCAAAAAGGATTTCAAAATAGTTTTCGAACTTTAACTTAAAAGAAACAAGACTTATATATATTAAGTATACTCTATCGTCGAGGTAAGCCAATTAAAGGTTAGAGACTTCCTGTAGGATGAAGTGTCATGGACCGGAAGTGACACGTCATCTGAGACGTCGCTAGAAGTTCTTACCTCTCTGGTGGAATGGGACGCCAGAGAGATGGGTGCATCTATTGAAGTCTGGGAAGTCATGATTGTTTCTTGGTAAACCATGTTTGTTGGCGGTGTTGAGTAGCTAGTTTAGCTGAGGATTCACACGCTTGCCCGATGGGTGTTAGACGCGAGAGAGGAGTGAGGAGCTCTTTCTCTGGATTACTAAGGGCCCTTATTTAGTCTGCAGTCGTCGACTTATGCGCGCTTTGTCCGTCGAGGGTATCCAGACATGTCCGTTGAGGGTATCCAGACGTTACTTGAGCTACGTTATCTGTTGAGGGTATCCGGGCACGTAGCTTACCAGTGTCTATCGAGGGTATCCGAACACTGGTGTTGATGTTACTTACGCGCATGTTTTCCGTTGAGGGTATCCAGACACGTCCGTTGAGGGTATCCGGACGCTACTTTGTTGTTTTGCCTGTTGAGGGTATCCAGACACGTGGCATACCAGTGTCTGTCGAGGGTATCCGGACACTAGTGTTAATCTGACTAGGGTTTACTCTGGTCGTGTTCCTTGGCTATGCTAGAAGAAATGCACTACCATTGTTTGTATATGTATATGCAGGGCTTTCTTTGATGTTTCAATTGACTATATAATATGCATTGCTTTATAAATGCTTTTGAACTGTTATCGGATTAATCGCTGCATGTGATGGTATTAGGATGGTTGATCTACCTACTGAGTTTCTCACCCAATTATTCTCGTGGTTTTACAGTTGACGTTGGAGGATCAAGTTAGGATCCGTAGTGGTGCTGTGACGTGGTTTTTTTGGTGAGGGATTCCTTGTTTTGGGTTTGATGTAAGTTTCCCTCTCTTCAGTCACAGTGGACGATTTTTCTACCTCTATTTCGTTAACTTTGAGACTTATGTTTTATGGCTCGAGTTGTGAGCTTATGTTATTTTGAAGGCAACTTTTACTTTATCTTTTCTCACTATATATCTTTTGACAGGAAACAACAAACATAACTATATATCATATCACAAATATATCCATGTTAAGTGAAAGATTGAATGTCGTAGTTATTTGCAGGTGACTTATAAGATGGGATAATCTTAGACAATGTTGTCTTGACAGGTCCCTCCTGGTCCTACATCGTTGGGATTTCAGTTGAGTTGAGAAAAAAAAAATGGGTGGCAATTTTAGTGCATACCCTTAGTTTCTTTTGCTTCTGCTGTGTATATTTTGTATGCACTGTCTTTATTAGGTGAGAAAAGGTCCAGTTTACAGGGGAGACTCTACCGGATTTGAGTCCCATTGTAGACTGATGGTAATGTCCCTTGTTTTAGGGTACGGGGCGTTACAGATGGTATCAGAGCATTGTTAGCTCTGAGTAGACCCAATAACAAGATAAAAGCCACCAAGAGTAGGAAATATTTTGAAAAGCTAAAAGCTTTAAGGAACTAAAAGTCACCAAAATATAAAAACCTTATTACTGTACTTTGATATTTTTGTTGACTTAAATGCCTTCAATCGGTTTATGTTATTTAATGGTTTTACAAGTTTTGGTGGAATATGAAGCTAAATTTGTTACTTATATGACTTTTGACAGTGAACGATGCCGAGGGGGCAGCCTAGACGACAACCGCCACCTCCACCACCGCCATCACCGCCTCATGCACCTATTCCCCTGCCGCAACTACAACCGCAACCTGCCGAACCTGGACTAGTCGGCCTTCTCCAAACAGTCAACTTGTTAGTTACTGAAGTGGCCCAGTTGAGACAAGAGGTTAGAGCAAACCAAGAAGCTCCATAAGGGGTGGTACCCCCACCACCACCACCACCACCTCCCCAGCCTGCTCCACCTATGGTTGGGAACCTTGGGCCACATGATGATAATGCAATTTTGAAGGACTTCAAGAGCTGGGAGCCCACTTCTTATGATGGAACACCGGATCCAGCAAAAGCTGAAAAGTATCTTAAGGATATCGAGAAGATATTTGACTTAATTAGATGCACCGATGAGCTGAAAGTTAGGATGGCTACTTATATGCTAGTGGATGATGCATGGGACTGGTGGAAAAGCACTTTGGAAGGAATGGGTCCAATCACTTTGGACAAGTTCCAGAATTTGTTTTTGGATATGTATTTCTCTATGGCAGTGAAGGAAAGGAAGTATTATGAGTTCATGGGCCTGAGATAGGGAAGTATGACCGTGGATCCGTATGTGGCTAGGTTCACTAGCTTATCTCGCTTTGCCCCTACGATCGTTGATAAAGAGGTAGACAAGATAAGAAAATTCAGGGATGGACTAAATCCTCAGCTGTATGAAAAACTCCTAGCTTTAGAATTTTACAGTTTTAATGAGATTGTCAGGAAAGTCCAGATGCTAGAGAGGGGGTGTGAAGTATTACAGAGAAGGCAAGAGATGGCCATACAGAAACGAGAAGCCACTCAATTTCCACAGCGGTATAGAGGGACTAAAAGGTTTAAGGATCAAGGAGAGTCTTCTCAAGGTTCAGGTCAGCAGCAGCCCCAAAGAGCATCACCTCAGAATCGTACCCCACAACAGCCTGCCAATCCGCAAGGTAATAATTATCAGAATAAGCAACCACCACAACAATAAAGGGGCAATGATAGAGTACAATGTTGGAATTGTAGAGAAGCAGGACACGTAAGGAGAGATTGTCCTCGAAGCAATCGGCAACATCAGCAGGGTAAAGTCAATCAAGGCCGCATATTTGCAGTTTCTCGAGAGGGTACCCATGGACCAGATGATGAAGTAGAAGGTATGATCATATTCTATAGCTTATGGATATGTGTTTTGTTTGACTCTAGACCCATTCACTGAATTATTAGTCGTGTACCGGTTACACCCACTGGGAAAACGTTAGCATTGGCCACCCTTATAGGTAGGCATCCTTTTCCATATCAGATCTGTCGTGATTGTGTCATACAAATTTCTGATGTGAATATGAGTATCTTGGGTATGGATTGGTTGTCAATGCATCATGCCCACATTGGTAGCTTTGAGAACAAAAAAAAGAACTTTTAGACTTCCTGAACGACCAGTTGTAAAGTTTAGAGGATAGAAGCATCGAATGCCTATGAACAGTTTAAAGTTTGATCCAATTAATAGAAATGAAATCAAACATTCACTATATTGGAGGAGAGAACACCGTTTGTTTGCTAACTTCGTTAAGTGTGAATTTTAGCTTAGAGAGGTGAAGTTCTTTGGACATGTTATATCACATGAGGAGTCAGTATCCAGAGCTTTTCACCAATTTAGGTATAAGTCTATAAATTTCGAGGACGAAATTTCTTTTAAGGGGGGGATAATTCTGAAACCCCGTAAATTCAGTCCCGCCACTCGACCTAATGAGTCCTTTATGTTGTCATTCTTTCCTCATATATATGAGAACATACCGCAAGATAAGCATTGTTATAGGGGCAAACATGGCATCCCTGTGTTTCTCTTCAAGTCGTATCTGATCGCATTTAAAGATAGGGATACATCTGAAGAGGGAGAGGAAATAGCTCGTGTGTTTTTGATCTGGATGATAAGCCACGTTTTCTTTGCGAACTCTAGTGGTACTGTTCTCTCTGGGTGGATATCACCTTTCATAGATCTTAGATATGTAGGTATCTATGATTAAGGCGAGTCTATTCTTGCAAGAATGTATCGATCGTTGGATGATTGTTCTCGAGGTATGTAACAAAATAATGTATATAGCTACTTACAGTAAGTTTGTTTATCTCGAATGTAATTCTTACAACATTATATGTTTTGGATTCGCAGTACTAGTTCTACACCTATTTTTAAACACTACTTCCGAAGTTAAGTGTCAAAGTACCCACTGAAGACAACTGGCCTATTGTACGCAGTTACGATAAGAGTTAGAGGTCCAGGAAATAGGTTGATACCGCTCGGCATTCTCAGCATAACATTCGTCAGCAGATTGAGATGAGGTTTATTGATGTAATGCACCGCCCTCATATTTTAGGTCTGCAGCCCTTACTCAATGAGAACCAAGCATTCTAGCGGAACCATTAATAACCTGTAGCTCTAGGGTGTACGCATTACACCAAGCTAACAAGAAGCTTACACTCATATTAACTTAAAGATAAGTTGTCAAATGAATACGAATAAACGAATATTCTCAAGGAAAATGGACTAAACATGTGTCAAAACCAAACTAAACGTGAATGAAAGACTATCTCCTATGTCTTCACGAAAATCTAGAAAAACTCCGCAGACTTATTCTTGCCTATCGAACTCCACCGCTACTATGCATTCGCCTGATGCCCTAGACCTGTAAGGATAATGGTGCTAGGTCAAAACCTAGATAGCAAGTTTACTAGTTCCCTTGGCTTAGATTCAAGATAACCATGATTTTCATGAGAGTGTACTAACAATATAGCATAAGATATGTCAATATAAAAGATTAAACAAAATAAAGAGATGCATAGAATGACAGATGTGGTATTTTATGATCTTTAGTTAAGATTAGGTTCTCGCAATAAGTGGTGTACTTTAGTTACTACCCACGTTTCACCCGTCCCTATAGTTCACTCGAGACACTGGCCGTACGCCAAGTGAATCCAATGAACTACCTCGAAATTTGTCCCCGGAACACTGGTAACCCTGTCAACATTACTTACGTGTCAAGTGATTCCGTAGACCTCACTTGGAGATTTCGTAGACCTCGCTTGGAGAGGACCAGGCCTATACAGGGCCTAAACTACTTTTGCACATAAGCCAAACAAGTTGTTTAAGCACTTGATCACCTACCTTAAACTAAAGTTCCCTACGCCTCTGATCGGTGCAACTTTTCTGATGACTCTTCTGATTAGCGTTATTTTCTCTATAGTTTGTTGTACTGTTTCCGATCTTGGAAGTTTCGACTCTCCAACTTCTGACCAACATACTGGAGATCTGCAGGGTCTGCCATACAACGCTTCAAATGGTGCCATCCCTATACTGGTTTGGTAACTATTGTATGCGCACTTGGTCAGTCTATCCACGATCACCCTAATGGAGTCGTTTCCCTTCCTAGTCTTGAATAATCCATCGATGAAATCTATAGATATATTCTCCCACTTCCACTCGGGTATATCTAAGGACTGCAAAGTACATGCTGGTTTCTGATGTTCTGCCTTTACATGCTGACAAGTAAAGCATGTACGCACAAACTCTATAATGCTACGCTTCATTCTTGACCACCAGAAGTCTCGTTTGAGATCCCGATACATCTTGTAATCTCCAGGATGTATAGTATACTTACTACGATGTTCCTCATTCAAGATGTTCTTCCTCAGTTCAAATTTCTCTAGAACACACAAGTGACCTTTGAACCTAGCCATCGTCATCCCCTACAATCATGTCTGTGATTTCCCCTTGTTGAATACCTGCAACTTTGTCACAGCACCGTTGATCGCTTCCTTGCTCACTGATGATTTGGCTTACCAGAGTAGGTCGAATGACCACACTACACAATAGCAGCTGTCTCTGCTTGCGGGTTGCCATATCGAAGTTATACTCCGAAGCTACCTCCAAATGTCGCTATTGCTGGACCATCATAGAGGCTACTATACCTCTAGGCTGCCTACTCAATGCATCTGCCACTACGTTAGCCTTTTTCGGATGATACTGCAACTAAAAGTTGTAATCCTTCAGTAGTTCTAACCATCTACGTTGCCTCATATTCAACTCCTTCTGCGAGAATAGGTATTTGAGACTTTTTGATCTGAAAAGAGCTCAAACCTTTCACTTATCAAGTAGTGTCTCCATATCTTGAGTGCAAACACCACCGCTGCTAACTCGAGGTCATGAGTCGGGTAGTTATGCTCATATATCCTCAACTATCTCGAAGCATAAGTAACCACTCGATTGTTATGCATCAATACACATCCCAGTCCTTGATGCGACGCATCGGTAAACACCACAAGTTCGGTTCCACTTGTCGGTATAATCAGAACTGGAATTGTTGTCAACTTTCCCTTCAACTCTTAAAATGCTTGCTAACACTTGTCATCCCACTTGAATGGAACTTCCTTCTTAGTGAGACTAGTCAAAGGACCTACCATCCGTAAAAATCTTTCGATGAACCGCCTTAGTACCCAGCCAAACCTAGGAAACTTTGAACCTCTGTCACTCCAGTACAGCCTGAACCTTGGAGGGATCCACTGTCACTCCCGTTCCTGACACTATATGTCCTAAGAACTTTACCTCTCGTTGCCAGAATTCACATGTCTCAAATTTAGCATACAACTGGTGCTCTCATAGAGTCTAAAGCACTCTACGCAAATGAATCTAGTGGTCTTCTCGTGTTTTGGAGTAAATTAGAATGTCATCAATGAAGACAATCACGAACTAATCCAATAAGTCTTTGAAAACCAGATTCATCAGATCTATAACACGGCTGGTGCATTAGTAAGCCCAAATGGCATTACTAAGAATTTTTAAGACCCATATCTTGTCAAAAATGTTGTCTTAGGAATGTCCTGCTCTCGAATTCTAAGCTGATGATAACCTGACCTTAAGTCTATCTTAGAGAACCAGTGTGCTCCCTTAAGCTGATTAAACAGATCATATATCTTAGGCAAAGGATACTTATTCCATACTGTAATCTTGTTCAATTCCCGATAGTCTATACATAGTCTCATGGACCCATCTTTCTTTTTAACAAAAATAACTGGTGCACCCCAAGGTGACGAACTAAAATGTATGAAACCCTGAACCAAAATCTGGTCTATCCGGTTCTTGAATTCTTTCATCTCTATTGGAGCCATCCGATAAGGTGTCTTAGTAATCGATTTTGTGCCCAGAACCAGCTCCAGGTAGAAGTCTATCTTTCTGTGAGGTGGTAACCTTGGAACCTCACCAAATATATCGCGGTATTCGTACACCACAAGAATCGATTCAAGCCCTCTACCTTCAACCGGATGCTCCAACTTATCCATAAAGCATAGGTGCGTCCTATCAAGACCATATTCTTGCGACAACGACCGCACGTATGTCGTTTCCTCTGGTATGGAAAACGTTACCATTTTCGTGTAACAATCCAACTTCGCATGGTATGCTCCAATTTATGTTTAGTATCATATCAAAGCCCTTTAGACCTAGTACATAAAGATCTGAGGCAAAATCTAGTTTTCCCAAACTAATAACACAACCATTGCAAACTAGTTCTACTGGTACTGTCCTCCCCATAAGTAACATAACAGAGAAAGGGTAATCACACTTTTCTGGCCTAAGTGTCAAGGTGTCCAAGAATATACGTGATATGAAGGAATAAGAAGCTCCAGAATTAAAAAGGATTCGGCCAAGACGAGTATGAATTAGGAATGTACACTCCACCATTCCCTCTGGCGCTCTCGCATCCCTAGGTACTACAGCATAGGCTCTACCCTGAGGCTATCCCTATTGTTGTCCCTACTGCTGTCTCTCCTGGTTAGGTGATGGTTGTGGTCGAGCTTGACCTTGTCCGTTCTGCCTCGGCTGTTGATTCTGCATAGCCCCTTGTGCCCTATTACCCTGCAGGCAATCTGCTGCTCTGTGTCTTATCTCACCACAGGTATAACAAGGTCCCTTAATCACACGTCTATTGCCCCCTTCAGCGCTCAGTACTTCGAGCTGTGCAGGAACTACCGCACCGATGTTCTTCTCTTGAGTTTTTTGTCTCTTCCAGTTACCCCAGTTGTCACGGTTCTTCCCTTGCTGTCCTTGACCGTTCTTCTGATCACGTTTATCGGCTGACTTAGTCTCAGCTTTCTCACTTTTTTTCCAATGTGCCTCTTGGATTTCCTGATCATGAAGTCGTGCATACTCCACAACTTTAGCAAAAGTATCGAAACTGGGTTGTCCGATGATATGCCTAGAGATCTGTCGGTTCAATCCCCTCAGAAACTTTTGTATCTTACTTTGTTCAGTCGGAATGAGACCCGGTGCATACAAAGCTAGTCTAGAGGACTCCATCTTATACTTAACCACTATTTGGTCTTCTTTCTATCTCAACTCTTGGAAATCCTTTTTCATCACCATTCATGCACTCTGAGAGAAGTACTAGTCAAAGAACATCACTTTGAACTGTTGCCAAGTTAAGGTGGTAGTATCCAGATCCTGAGAACAAGACTCCCACCAATCCAGAGTATCATCAACAAGCTAAAAAGCCACAAACCTCTATTTATACTCTTCCGAACACTCAAAAGTCTGAAACGTCTTCTCCAACTCCTTAATCCACTGATGTGCTACTAAAGGATCCGTAGAACCCCCAAACGTTCGTGGCATTAAACGAAAAAATGCTTATGTAACTCTAGCCACGTGGGCATTCCAGCTCGCACCACTGGTGGTTGTGGCACTTGAACTAGAGCTGGTGCCACTGGACCCCTACCACCCAATCTAGCATCTAGTCTGGCATCCACAACTGCCCCTACTAACTCCGTAATTAACTGATGTAACATCGTCCACTCTAGTATTTGAGGATTGACACCTCTTGCCCGATTCTGACCCAATCCTTATCCGATATCTCCCTGTTATAGTGGTGGAGGAACATCAGGTTGTGGTGTGTTCACCTCTTCAGTAGGAACATCATCGTTGTTCCCCTAAGCACCCATACCTCCATGCCGACCACCTCTTCCTCGCCTCCCATACATAGTTCTGAGACACAAGCAAAATAGGGTAAGAAACGGAACTAAGTCTATCACTATCTAAGCCAAGCAGCAAACAATAAGCAAGCAATTCATTCAAGTGCACTCTTAGGTTTTGTGCCTATCGTGTCACAAACAACATCCTAACTCGTTTTACTCCCTCTACGACTTTCAACCGGAGGCTCTGATACTAACTGTAATTCCCCGCCCTCACATTTCAGGTATGCAGCCCTTACTCAATGAGAACTAAGCATTCCAACGGAATCATTAACAACCTGTAGCTCTAGAATGTACGTGTTACACCAAGCTAACAAGAAGTTGGCACTCACATTCAATACACAAGTAAAATAAAGGTGAAATAAACTTTAGTAACTTAAGATAAGCTGTCAAATGAATAAATGAATATTTTCAAGGAAAATGGACTAAATATGTGTCCAAACCAAACTAAACGTGAATAAAAGAATATCTCCTTTGTCTTCACGGAAATCTAGGAAAACTCCGCAGACTTATTCTTGCCTATCGAACTCCACCGCTACTGTGCATTCGCCTGATGCCCTGGACCTGTAATGATAATGATGCTAGGTCAAAACTTAGCCAGCAAGTTCACTAGTTCCCTTGGCTTAGATTTAGGATAACCATGAGTTTCACGAGAGGGTATTAACAATATAGCATAAGATATGTCAATATAAGAGATTAAACAAAATAAAGAGATGTATAGAATGGCGGTTATGGTGTTTTATAATCTTCAATTAAGATTAGGTTCTCGCAACAAGTGATGCACTCTAGTTACTACCTACGTTTCACCCGTCCCTGTGGTTCACTCGAGACACTGGCAGCGCGCCACGTAAATCCGATAAACCGCCTCGAAATTTGTCCCCTGAACACTGGTAATCCTGTCGGCGTTACTTATGTGTCAAGTGATTCCGTAGACCTCACTTGGCGATTTTGTAGACCTCGCTTGGAGAGTACCAGGCCAATACAGGACCTAAACGACTTTTGCACATAAGTCAAACAAGTTGTTTAAGCACACATCAAGCTTATGAAGGTTTTTTTCATGTTACATGTGTCTACAAGTGGTCATCATTATGATAGTATTCAACTAAGAATGTATGCAAGCATTCTTTGCTCATGAATACATATTTTCATATAATATGCATGTTCCGTATCATGACGTTCATTAAACAAAAGCCAAAGTTCATTAAGAACACAAAAACAACTTCTATATGGCCTTTAAGTCAATTGGTATCGATACTAGTTTGGTTGGTATCGATACCAAACTCATCTATAGATTCCATGCATTCTAACCATTAAAACATGCACCTACCATACAATCATAGATTTCTCGCATTTATTCATGCATTAAGAAAACATACCAACATCATAAAAAACCTAAATCTACACCAAAAGAGCCAGTTACTACTTGCCTCAAATCATCAAAAAATTTAAACTTAAGGAAGAAGAAGAAAAGCTCTGCTACAATGGTGTCTAGGCTTCTCTCTCTTGTTCTCGATCCTCTACGATCACCCTGCACAGTTCCCTAGGTTCTTCTTCTATGGATTGTCTCTCTCTCTCTTTCTTCTGTCCTGGTCATTTTTCTCTCTCCCTCTCTCTCCTGGTCGAACCAAAACAAGGGGGTTTTGGGTTTAGAGTTTATATTTATATCAATTATAAACCCAAACTTACTAAAACTCTAACAAGGTACCCTTAACAGAAGTGGCTGCCCCTAAACATTAGTAATTTAAGAAATAAGGGTATTACAATTAAAGGCACGGTTTGGCAGCCTTATCTCAAGAACAGGTTCTACGGAAACCTAGTCATTACAGATGCCCAACTATTCTCGAGCCAGAGGGTCATGCTATAGGATGCTGAGGCTCGGCTCAGTTATTGGTACCTTGGTGACCGTTGTTGGCACCAGATTGAGGGTGAGTTGGCTTTGGCAGCTAACCCACTGTATAGAGAAAGTTTATCAAATATCCCAAAAGATAAGTACCTTGAATATAAAGAGGAGGGGTGGCAGCCTGCAGAGCAATACATTGTGGTCACACCTGATCTCAAAGTATATAAGCGCTACTGGAAACATGTTTTTAAAGGTGCAAGCCTTCCAGCATTACGAAGAAATAAGAATAAGGAAGAGTTTGGTGTGGCCATATCCTAAGATCCATCATTTTATTTTCCCTATCCACCCTGCGGTAGTTCGCAAAGTTTTACCTATCCAGGTCCATCTGATGAGATTGATACTTCCTAATTTTGTAATTGGGAAATAGAAATTGCAACTTCTAGTGGAAAGAACTGCACGGTGCCTGTTATATCTCGGGTAGAGGAGACAGTGTACGACCATGCTATGCACAGCATGGTAACTCGTTAATTTAAGTAAATTACACTCAATTAGATCCCTTTATATAATTTAAAAGACAAGTAATTTGATATATCTTAAACTGCAGTGGCAATGGGCAAAGATATGTTCAGAGTAGGCGGATCTTATTCATCAGATGTGTATCATGACTCTTGCAGAGACTGGTGAACGACTATTTCGAGAACGAGACCATGGGTTGCATGCCAGTCAGGAGGTGCTTCACAGTCAACGTGGTGGAGCATGGGGAGAGACGTCTTAATCGAGTAGACAGACACCCCATAGTTCCTCCTCACATTTGCAAGAATTCGTTCAGCAAACATTGGCACCTGGGTCGTCCCCTTTCGCTCAGGCATATTTCGGAGGATCCTCTAAATTTCAACCTTCGACTTTTTTCCAGGAGCTGCCCACATACGAAGCATCTACTTCTGTAGTTACTCCGCCTTATGTCTCTGAACTGCCTATGCAGTCGCCAGGGTCCACTGAATGTAATCGATTCTTTGAGGCGATACGACGTGATATAGAAATGGACGATGATGATTACACGCAGCTAGGCAACCCGTAGCTTGCTATTGTAGTTCATGGTTTATATTGCATCCTCTGGCTTTATAAAACTTAGCATTTTTAGTTTATTATTTATGTTTGAACAACAAG
The DNA here is from genome assembly GCA_002174775.1 of Macleaya cordata. NCBI lineage: Eukaryota > Viridiplantae > Streptophyta > Magnoliopsida > Ranunculales > Papaveraceae > Macleaya > Macleaya cordata. Next base: position 63,580 of record MVGT01002568.1, read on the forward strand.
TTTAATTTATAAGGAACCATCCTGTTTATCTATTTCGTCATCTGAGTTTAATTTATATTGTTACATCAAACGTGTATTACATTTACTGTATTTTACATCAACTGTGTACATACATTTACAGTATTGTGGCATCAACTGTGTTGTTACTTCAACTGTGCAGTTGTAGTTACTATATTGTTACATCAACTGTATTGTTACATCAACTGTATTGTTACTTCAATTGTGCAGCTACAGTTACTGCAGTTATGAGTTTATATTGACTACAGGAAACCATTTTATACAGACAGGTCTGATGGGATTGAACAATATTGCAGGTCAGACAACATTGGTAGGTTAAGTATTGACTGAATCGCATCGCATAAAAGATCGATGAGGAGTGCTACTATAAATAAGAGGGAAATTTGCACATTGTATACACCACTTAAGATTCAAGCACACGATTTAAATTGTTTACCAACATGGAGAGTTCGAGTACAGCACATGATGAATCATTTTTCATCGAGGAATGTGAGCACACAAGAAAAATGAAGGAGGAAGATGAAGAAGATGACGATGCATTAGCCACGTACATGTTGTGGTGTCAAATAGTGAGAATGGACCTTTATAAATAATTTAATCGTGAGAGAACGACGGATGTACAAAGATCGGAAACGCCAAGAATATACTGCTAAGCTCATACTAGATTATTTTGGGAATCCAGTTGGTAGGACTTATTCAGATCAGGATTTCCATGATAGTTTTCGTATACGACGCGGGCTATTTTGCTGGATATTGGATGAGCTAGTTTCTGTGGATCCATTTTTTGCTCAACAATACGATGCACAGAATATTCTAGGCCACACGCCCATCAGAAGCTGGTCAGTGCCATGCGGATTTTAGCATACAGTATTCGTGCACATGCCACAGATGAATACATTTGGATGGGCAAATGTACTGCACAACAGAACTTTAGCCGATTTTGTTCAACTATAGTCTGACACTTTGGACCACGGTATTTAAGGAAGCGAACTGCGGACGATGTTCGTAGACTTCTCGAACAAAATGAACGTAGCGGATTTCCAAGAATGTTAGGGAGTTTGGATTGTATGCACTGGGAGTCGAAAAATTGCCCTGTGGCTTGGCAGGGACAGTTTAAAGGGAAACACTCCAAACAAACTATCGTTCTAGAAGCGATTGCATCGTATGACATGTGGATCTGATATACCTTCTTCGGTACACCTGGATCTTGCAATGACCTCAACGTTCTTGATAAGTCACCACTCTTCGACGATCTTTTGTGCGGTAAAGCACCAGACACCTCTTTTTACTCTAAATTACAAACTATATGAATGGGGATACTACTTAGTTGATAGTATATACCCAAGATACAGTAATTTAGTCAAATCATTCAAGGTGCCTAATACTCCACAGAAGTTAAAGTTCAACGAACAACAACAAGGAAAGAGGAAAGATATTGAAAGAGCATTTGCTATACTACAGTCGAAATGGAAGATAGAGGCTACACCGGTGAAATAGTGGGATCGTGAAAAACTAGATACAATAATGAAGAATTGCATTATATTGCAAAACATGATTATTGAGGACGAGCATCGTGATCCAAACTAAACAAGTGTGTGCAACGATACTGACTATACGCGTCTTCAAATACCGTAAGGTGTGGGACTCAACCAGTATAGGGCCAGAGAAGTATTGACGCAAAACAAACAGAAAAATAAGGAGCTACGAGATGATCTCATTGCGCACACATGGACAAGGTTTGGAATAAGGCTTATTGAGGAGGAGGAGGAGGAGGAAGAAGAAGAGGTGGGCATTGTTCAGGGTGATGGAGTTGTTTAGGAGGAAGAAAGTGCTCAACAGGAAGAATAGTGTGGTATCATTTGGGGACCTATGTTTTAAAGTTTCTTTATTTCTGTATGTTTGTTTGTTGTTATGTTTCTGTAGGCGTTGTAGTTTGTGTAACTCTAGCACTATTATGTTTTTATTGGCGATCAGAATTTTGGTTATAGTAATATATAAATTTTATTCCATCTAACGTAGCATATAACATCTAAAATTTTAAATTAATTTAGAAGTAGAAAAAGAGTACACAATATTAAACTAAACTAATTAATACATATTTTATGGAATAGACCATAAATCATAACTAATTTAAGACGGGTAAGAAAAAAAAAACTCTCAAACACTAATTAGATCTGAACTGCCTACGTTTCTCAAGGATTTCATTTTGTTTGACTTCCCAATATTCTTTCTGGGCAGATGGCATATGTGTAGTCATGATGGACATAATACGCTCCTCATCTTCTTTCTCTCGTAAGGTGAGCTCTCTCTCCTTCAGTTTAACATAAGTCGCCATTGTTTCTTGATGTTGGATCTGACTATCACGCCTTTTTTATTGGGTTTCTTTGTAAAAATCCACAAAAGCAGAGTCTTGACTACACATGGTCTCTAAAGAAAATGATGAAGAAGCCCCATGACGTTTGGCCCTTTTCATAGCTTTCGTGCCAGGGGGTGTTCAATACCAATCTGAGGCTCACCTTAGGCATTCGGTTGAGAAGATTGACCAGTTGTAATTGTCGTTTCACCACAACCTTCTTGTTGTCCGATTTGGGTGTTATTCATCATGACCACTTCAGGGTTAAATTTAGGCATGACTTGGAGGATTTCAAAACAACGCTGGAACATAAAATGCTTTTTTTGTTGAGTTTCGTACTCATCTTGAGTGTTGCGGACATATAAAAATGAAATAGATTGAATTCATTAGCGCGTAAAACTAATAATAATTATACGATGTACAATTAAATGTAGACTTATAATATCTAAATCGCTCCAACCGTTTGGCCTATTTCCGTAAAATACTCACAGGATGCCCACATACTTCATAACTTCTTTTTTCCAAATCTATTGCTGATTCCATGTGCATTTCGGCCCTCCTGATATTGTCAAAAAGAGTTTGAAAGTGTTCGTAAACACGTTCCTAGTATTTATCTATTTTCTAGTTAGCACCAGTTTCGCCATCTTCGCTAATCATCACAACGGCATGACAAATGGCTTTATCTTCCTCCGTACTGTACCTTGAACCACGCTGCATGTCAGTCATTGTTAGAACTTCAAAAAAAAGGAAAAGAGTTATTGTGGTTTTTGATGTAGATAGGAAGAAGAAATTGGTGATTAGAGAGAAGAAGAAAATATCAAAAGGGTTATGTTGGGTGTGAAGGGTAAGAAGAGGGGGTAGGTTTACATAGGAAATTTGAAATCCAACCGTTGGGACTAACGGTCAACGCGAAAATGTTCTGCAACAGCTCCCGTAACATTTACGCGAGCGGAACTTCTCGCGTAAATGTTAAGCGTCGCGTGAAACTTTCGCGAGTACCCTTAACCCCTACAGAACACCACTGGCCATGCTCTAATATGGCCTGCATGGGTAGCATTTCTGGTGCTATCAAATCTTAGCCAAACTCATCTTACTTTATGTCTTTAGACTCTACAACATCTGTTGATCCTAGGTGCCAATTATCTTAAGCGTGTTGCTAACAAGGTGCATTCGTTTGCTTCTTCTTTCCCTCATTTTGGTGATCCTCCATTACACCCAATTTCTACTTCACACTGCCTTGATTCACCTGCTACATATTGAACAACCTATTACCAATCCATTGGTGCCTACTGACTCTCAGCCAAGTACTTCTCGCAAGTCTAAACGTGCAAGATCTGAAGATTCTTCTTTGGCTTAAAATTCTGTTAATCTTGACCTGCTAACTCATACTATTCAACTTTCTATTAACAAGCCTGTGCAATCTCCAGGCCAGATTGAATGCTCTGGGGATTCGGAATTACCTGATGTTGATAGCCCTTATCCACGTACAATGACCATGACTGTTTAACCTGTTGTCTCAGCTTACTCTATGCCTACGGAGGAGATGATTTTCTCTTCAGTGGATACAACTATCGCGAATTCTAATGTTGGTTTTACTGCTCTCACTGATAAACTTTTTACAATTTTAGCTCCTGGTCCAGATTCCAGTACTCAGGTTTGCCTTCTTTACTACCTTAGTTTATTTTTTCTTGTTGTCTACTCATCTGTTTTCTGTCAATTCTGTTTCTATTCCTTATCTGTTATGTATATCTTAGTCTGGAACTGTCAAGGATTTGGTCCTAAAGCTACTCGTAATCATCTTTATCAATTGATTAGGGATCATAACCCCGATCTCATTTTTTTAGCTGAAACTAAATCTTTGCATGCCAAAATGACTAGATTAACTAGACTTTTTCATTATCCCAATAGTTTCAAGATCCTATAGGTCATTCGGGGGGTCTAGCTCAGCTTTGGAAAGATGGTTTGACCTGTGACCTTATTTATCATTCCAAGAATATGGCACATTTACTGATTTCTTCTTCCACTAATAACACTGAATGGCTCCTTACATGTATGTATGGTTCTCTTGTTAAGGATGATAGACTTGCACAATGTCTTCATTCAAGAACTTAGTAGGGTTGCTGATCTTCCTTGGGCTATCATAAGTGATCTCAATTTTATTTTTAACCTTTCTGAGAAAGATGGAGGTAGAGCCTCTAGTTCTTCTGATGCTAAAATTATTCATGATATCATTCGAGAAGCTGGACTCTCTGATTTTCATTCCTATGGTTCTCCATTTACCTGGACCAATAAAAGACAAGGTTTAGCTTTCATTAGAGAAAGGCTTGATAGAGTTCTTATTAATTCTAGTTGGCCTTTGGCCTTTCCCTTTGTAAGACTTTACAATCTTAATACTATTTGTTCTGATCATTCTCCTCTTTTTTTTCTCTACCTGTACTACTACTAGATCTCCAAAGAAACCTTTTAAATTTTTTAAATGTTGGTTCCAGTATGCATTATGTAAGTCTCTAATATCTGATTTGTGGGATTACCATGCTCAGGGTTCTCCTGCCTTTAGACTTACCAAAAAGCTTAAGAATCTCCAATACTCTCTTAAAGCTTGGAACATAAAGGTCTTTGGTCATATTCAGACCAATATCCATACTCTTCATAATAAGTTGACTCATCTCAATAGTCTACCTTTTGGCTCACTTTCTGTCGGTCAAATTGATCTTGTTTCTAAAGAGTTGGAATATTGGTATGATGTTGAACATGACTTTTGGGAGCAAAAATCACATGAAAATCTCTCTCCCTATGGGGATAGAAACACAAAGTACTTTCATGCTTGTGCTAACCATCGTAAGAGGATTAATCAAATTGATTCTCTGAAATCTCTTGCAGGCCTTTGGATCTTTGATAGATCCCAACTTGATGATCTTCTTACTCATGATTTTACCTCTATAGCTGCCTCTACTCAGCCTGATCTTGAATCTTCTCAATCTCTTCTTAATCTTATTCCTCACGGTATCACTGTTGATGATAACTCTAATTTGCTTTGTATACCTACTGAGGATTAAATTAAGGATGTTGTATTCAATATGAGTCCTTGGAAATCACCAGGGCCAGATGGGTACCCTTCTGGTTTTTATCAAAACTGTTGGGATATTATGGGTTCTGAACTTACCTTTATGGTTCAATCTTTCTTTCGAACCAACCATATTCTAAAAGAGATTAATCAGACCTATATCACCCTTGTTCCCAAAATTAACTCTCCTCGAAGTCTTGTTGACTTAGGCCAATTAGTTTATGTAATACAACTTATAAGATCATATCTAAACTTTTGGCTAATAGACTTACACCTTTTCTGGATAAGCTCATTTCTCCTCATTAGGCAGCTTTTGTTCCTTCTCGTCATATTACTGACAATACTATGATTTCTCATAAATTAATTCATACTATGAAAAAGAAAAAGGGCAAACATGGTTTCATTAGTCTTAAATTAGATATGTCAAAGGCTTTTGATAGGATAGAATGGTCTCTTTTAATTGCAGTCTTAAAGTGTTTTGGCTTCTCTGATGATTGGTGTAACCTCATCTATCAGTGTGTCAGTACTCCTTCTATTTTTATACTTCTCAATGGTGCTCCTGGGAAATCTTTTTTTCCCCAACATGGTTTACGTCAAGGTAACCCTTTCTCTCCTTATCTTTTCATCATCTGTATGGAAGTTTTATCTCGTCTCCTTTTTCAAGCAGATCACTAACAAAATATTCATGGTTTAAAGGTTTCTCGAAGAAGTACACCTATCTCTCACCTTTTCTTTGTTGATGATTGCTTTCACTTTCTTCGTGCAAATCTTATTGAAGTCCGTAACCTTATAGATTTGCTCCAATATTTCAGCATTGCATCTGGGCAATCCATTAATTTTGCTAAATCTGCTGTGTTTTTTAGCCCAAATCTTCATAACATGCATTGTCGTATTCTTACTCGAATCCTTCATGTTCGCAGGATTGGTATCACAGATAATTATTTAGGTGTACCACTCTTTCTCTCTAGATCTAAAATTCAATGTTTTGAGTCTTTACTTGTATGCTCGTTTAGCTACCTGGAAAGGCACTGTTTTGTCTCAAGCTGGTCGATCAATTATGGTGCAATCTGTTCCTAGTACTATGTCAGTTTATCACATATCCAGTTTTAAGCTATCCAAATATACTCTTAATCAAATGGAAAAAATTCAACATGTTTTCTGTTGGGGAAAAAAAGGGAATAAGAAAGGACTTTATCTCAAATCGTGGGTTGCAATCTGTAAACCTAAGAGATTTAGTGGATTAGTTTTTATTAACCCTTCTCAGTTCAATACTGCTATGTTGACTAAACTTACTTGGAGAATGGTTTCAAATCCTAACTCTTTGTGGGTTTCTGTTTTAAAATCTAAATACTTTCCTTCACCCTCTCATCTATCCTCTTCTCTCACAACTGCTGGTTCTTGGGTTTGGAATGGTATTTAAGAGGGTTTTAAACTGGTCAATCAGTTCAGTATTTGGGAAATTAGTGATGGTAGTAGTCTTTATATTTGGAATGATGCTTGGCCTCCAACTATCAGTCTACCTCTTAAAGATCTTCTCACTTCAACCGTAATCAATCACTCTTTTACCTATGTTAATCAACTTATTGATTCTAATACACACTCTTAGAATATTTCAATTCTCCAGTCTATCTTTCTACCTTCTATTTCTCGAGAAATTTTACGCATTAGAATTCCTTTGCATGGTCAGGATAGACTGAGATGGTTACTTACCCGGTCTGGTGATTTTACTGTTAAATCAACTTATGCCAAACTTTCCTCTCTTTCCTATACTAATATCTCTTCTCCTACTCAACTTTTCCCTTGGCTTAAGTTATGACATTTGCAAGCTATTGGATATATTTAAAAAGATTATTTTATACAAATAGTTTATGAAAACAACATTGGAGTAGTGGTAAAGATTTTGGATTCCATCTTTGAGGTCAAGGGTTTAAACCCTCTCCCACCCATTATACTAGATATATATATATTAATCAAAGACCGGGCCTGGCCTTAGGGCCTTTGGGCTCTTTGGGGCCTCTGATTTGAAACAAATTTTTTATTTAGTATTTATTATAATTTTTATTTTAGAAAAAATAAAATTATAGCTGTTATATGGCCGTTTTATAGCTGTTGTGCTGTAATGTTTATGGCCGATCTTTGACAGTTGGGTGTTGATCTATAAATAGACAACACTTATACTGAAACAAAATAGAAAAACTTGACAAGTCTTCCTCCCGGATAAAAACTCTAGAATTTCTGAAATTGTTCCCGAGCAAGAATTAAAGTGTATTAGTATTCTGATTTCCTACCGTGCAAGGAAAATTGAGACAGAAGGTTTTCTGGGTTGTTTTATCCTGGGGACGACGTGACTTAGAAACATTTGGGCCGAGCCGCGAATCGTCTTAAAGAGAGCGACCTAGTCCGTGACTTATCCCAGCAAGTTCCTCTTGTTTTCAGTAAAATCTGGTTTTACGATTACAGGTATTTTATAATTGTATTTCAAACAATTTTAAGACGAACATAGTTCTACTATGGAAGATGAAAAGAAATCTGTTGTTTCCGCTGATAACAATAAGCCCTTCAAATTCGAAGGACTTAATTTCAAACGGTGGAAACAAAAGATGTTCTTCTATCTCAAACTGAAAAAATTATATGTTGTCTTGAGTTCGACAAAACCAGAAGAAGTTGAACCTTCTACTGATGAAAACCTGAAAGCAATCGACAAATGGATGGATGAAGATTTTGACTGCAAAAATTACATTCTGAATGCATTATCTGATGATTTGTATGAATATTATGCTACTTTTGACTCTGCTAAAGATGTTTGGGATGCACTTCAGAAAAAATATGATGCTGAAGAGGCTGGGTCGAAAAAATATGCTGTCAGCCGCTATCTGAAATTTCAGATGGTGGATGAAAAATCCGTTGTCACCGAGCCTCATGAGTTGCAGAAAATAGTTAATAAAATTCTTGCTGATAAGATGAACATAAATAAGAAATTTCAGGTAGCTGTTATGATAGACAAATTACCACCAAGTTGGAAGGAATTTAAAAGTACCCTGCGTCACATAACAGAAAATTTCTCACTAGAAAGTCTGATCACCAAGTTGAGGGTTGAGGAGGAGGCACGGAAACAAGACCTGAAAGAAGAGATACTTATTGTTTCAAACAATAAAAGTCAGACTCTAGCCAGTCTGAAACCAACCAAAAAGAACACAAAGCTGAACCAGAACCGAAAGAACTTCCAAAAGCCTAATCAGAACAAGAACCAGAATCAACCCCTTTCAAGAAATGGACAGAATTCCAATTCTGCTCAGTTTATGTGTAACAACTGCAACAAGCCAGGCCATATGGCCCGTAATTGTAGAAGTAATAAACGTCGTCCAGCTCCACAGGCCAACGTAACTGAAGAGCCACTTATGGCTATGATATCAGAACTCAATCTGATAAGTGGATCCGAAGAGTGGTGGGGAGATACTAGCGCTTCTCGTCATGTCTGCTATGATCGGTCCCTACTCAAAAATTATGTTGAATCTGATGACATGAAAGTGTTGTTGGGAGACTCTCACACCACTAATGTTCTCGGAACTAGAGAGGTGGAACTGAACTTTACTTCTAGAAGGACTGTCATTCTGAAAGACGTCCTTCATACTCCAGAAATACGAAAGAATCTGGTGTCCGGCTATCTCCCCAACAAGGCTGGTTTTACTCAAACTATAGGATCATATCAGTATATTATTACTAAAAATTCAATGTTTGTAGGAAAGGGTTATGCTATTGATGGCATGTTTAAACTCATTGTTGAGATGAATAAAGTTGCACCTTCTTCTTATATTGTTTGCACCTTTAATGTTTGGCATGCTAGACTCTGTCACGTTAACAAAAAACTAGTTAAGAATATGAGCATGTTAGGATTTATTCCTGAACTTTCCTTAGAAAACTTTGAAAAATGTAAATTTTGTAGTTAAGCAAAAATTACTAAAACTCCTCACAAATCTGTAGTTAGAGAATTAGAACCTTTAGATCTGATTCATTCTGACATTTGTGAGTATGAAGGCATTTTAACTAGAAATGGAAAAAGGTATTTCATTACCTTTATAGATGATTGTTCGAATTTTACTTATGTTTATTTGATGAGACATAAAAGTAAGGCTGTAAAAATGTTTAAGATCTTTATTGCTGAAGTTGAAAATCAATTCAATCGAAAGATAAAGAGATTTCGTAGTGATAGAGGTACAGAGTATAATTCTGGAGAATTCCTAGAATTATACAATTCTACTGGAATCATACATGAGACTACAGCGCCTTATTCACCAGAAATGAATGGGAAAGCTGAAAGAAAAAATCGAACTTACACAGAACTTGTTGTCGCTATTTTGCTCAGTTCTGGGGCAGCTCCTCATTGGTGGGGAGAAATACTTTTAACTGTTTGTTATGTTTTGAATCGAGTTCCTAACTCAAAAACAAAAATTTCTCCTCTTGAACTTTGGAAAAATAGAAAACCAAATGTTTCTTATTTTAAAATTTGGGGTTGTTTAGCCTATGTTAGGATTCCTGATCCTAAAAGATCAAAGTTAGCTAGCAGAGCTTATGAGTGTGTTTTTATTGGTTACTCCCATAACAGTAAAGCATATAAGTTTTATGATCTTAATAATAAAGTAATAATTGAATCTCTTGATGTTGATTTTTTCGAAGACAAATTTCCATTTAAATCTAAGAATAGTGGGGGTTACTTACCTAGTAATGTAACCACCAAAGAACTTAGAATAGAAGAACCTAGAGATGAAGAATCTAGGGACACTAATTCTGAACCTAGACGAAGCAAGAGAGCTAGGACCGAGAAGAACTTTGGTCCTGATTTTTGTGTCTTTAATCTAGAAGGAGATCCATCTTCCTTAAATGAGGCTCTCAGTTCTTCAGAAGCTGATCTTTGGCAAGAAGCTATAAATGATGAAATGGACTCTCTTGAATCTAACAAAACTTGGCACTTAGTAGATTTACCTCCAGGCTGCAAAACAATAGGTTGCAAATGGATTCTCAAACGAAAATTGAAACCTGACGGTTCAATAGAGAAATACAAAGCGAGGTTAGTGGCTAAAGGATATAGACAAAAAGAAAACATAGATTTCTTTGATACTTATTCTCCTGTGACTAGAATTACTTCTATTCGTGTTTTAATTGCCATAGCTGCAGTGCATGATCTAGTTTTACATCAGATGGATGTTAAAACCGCTTTCTTAAATGGTGAATTAGAAGAAGAAATCTATATGGACCAACCAGAAGGTTTTGTAGTTAATAAACAAGAACACAAAGTTTGTAAGTTGGACAAGTCATTGTATGGTCTTAAACAAGCACCAAAACAGTGGCATGAGAAATTTGATAACCTAGTTATTTCAAATGGTTTTAGAATTAATGAAAGTGATAAATGCATCTACTATAAGTATGAAAATAATATATGCACTATTATTTGTCTGTATGTGGATGATTTATTGATTCTTGGTTCCAACTTATCTGTTGTTGATGATACTAAGAAACTACTTAGTCAGAACTTTGACATGAAAGATTTGGGTGAAGCTAGTGTAATTTTAGGAATTAAAATTACTAGGACAAGAACTGGAATTTCTCTAGATCAATCTCACTATATTGAAAAGATCTTGAAGAAATACAACTACTTTGATTGTAAACCTGTATGCACTCCTTTTGACCCTAGTGTCAAACTATTTAAGAACACTGGTGATAGTATTAGACAAACTGAATATGCTAGTATTATTGGTAGTCTTCGTTATGCTACTGATTGTACTAGGCCTGACATTGCTTATGCAGTGGGAGTTTTGTGCAGGTTTACTAGTTGTCCTAGCATAGAGCATTGGTATGCTATAGAGAGAGTGATGCGGTATCTGAAAAGAACCGTGAATCTAGGATTACACTATCAGAAGTTTCCCGCTGTCCTTGAAGGATATAGTGACGCCGATTGGAACACCCTTTCGGAAGACTCCAAAGCCACCAGCGGTTATGTCTTTAACATAGCTGGCGGTGCAGTTTCTTGGAAATCCAAGAAACAGACGATTTTAGCTCAATCTACTATGGAGTCTGAGCTAATAGCACTAGCAGCAGCTAGTGAAGAGGCAGGATGGTTGAGAAACCTAATGTCAGACATTCCTTTGTGGGATAGACCGATACCAGCCATTTTAATCCACTGCGATAGTACCGCGGCTATTGCAAGAGTTCAGAACCATTATTACAATGGCAAGAGACGACAAATACGTCGTAAGCACAGCACAGTTAGAGAATTTCTCAAAACTGGTGCTGTTAGAGTGGATTATGTAAGGACTGATGTGAACCTGGCTGATCCTTTGACGAAAGGACTAGCACGGGAAAAGGTGTGGAACACCTCGAAGGGGATGGGACTAAGGCCCATTGAGAATTGAGTCATTTGTGATAGATACCCTACCTACAGACTGGAGATCCCAAGAAATAGGTTCAAAGGGAAAAACAAGTCACATAATGATATAGAAAGAATCATGCTAATATAAGATTCCATCCCTTAGCATGACATCCTGAAGTTGGTTAAGGTTGAGTTATTAACTCTTAATGAGGACTATATCTCTTTTTTGAGTGGAGTACCTAGCTACAGGAGTACTCTTGATAGACTCACCTATATGAATGTGGAAGTGTGGCCGCTTCCTATGAGAATTCTGGGCAAATTCTCTAGAGCATTCATTATGACTGGGATAGTAGCACATGGCCGTAAAGTGCTGGCTTTAGAACTTTACACTAGTAGAATTGTGTGTGTTTTGGCAACTGAAGTATATTTACTCGAATTAGAGTTCAAGACTAATGTCACTCTACATTCTTATACTTTGAGAGCCTCATCACTAAGTAAAGGTTCAAATTGACAAATACCTCTACTTATGCACATCTCTATCTGTTCTTGCTCGAGGTTTTTAAAATATATAAGTGGGGGATTGTTGAATATATATATTTAAAAATTGTTTTGTACATATAGTTCATCAAAACAACATTGGAGTAATGGTTAAGGTTTTGGGTTCCCTATTTGAGGTCAAGGGTTCAAACCCTCTCCCACCCATTATATACTATATATATATATATATATATTAATCAAAGACCGGGCCGGGCCTTAGGGCCTTTGGGCTCTTTGGGCCTCTGATTTGAAACAGATTTTTTATTTAGTTTTTATTATAATTTTTATTTTCGAAAAATAAAATTATAACTGTTATATGACCGTTTTATAGCTGTTGTGCTACAGTGTTTATGACCGTTTTTTAGCTGTTGTGCTACAGTGATTATGGCCGTTTTTTGACAGTTGGATGTTGATCTATAAATAGACAACACTTATACTGAAACAAAATAGAAAAAACTTGACAAGTTTTCCTCCCTGATAAAAACTCTGAAATTGTTTCCGAGCAAGAATTGAAGTGTATTAGTATTCCGATTTCCCACCGTGCAAGGGAAATTGAGACAGAAGGTTTTCTGGGCTGTTTTATCCTGGGGACGACGTGACTGAGTAACTGCTTGCACATTTGGGCAGAGCCGCGAATCGTCTTAAAGAGAGCGACCTAGTCCGCGACTCATCCCAGCAAGTTCCTCTTATTTTTTCAGTAAAATCTGGTTTTGCGATTACAGGTATTTTACAATTGTATTTCCAACAATTTTAAGACGATCATAGTTCTGCTATGGAAGATGAAAAGAAATCTGTTGTTTCCGCTGATAACAATAAGCCCTTCAAATTCGAAGGACTTCATTTCAAACGGTGGAAACAAAAGATGTTCTTCTATCTCAAACTGAAAAAATTATCTGTTGTCTTGAGTTCGACAAAACCAGAAGAAGTTGAACCTTCTACTGATGATAACCTGAAAGCAATCGACAAATGGATGGATGACGATTTTGACTGCAAAAATTATATTCTGAATGCATTATCTGATGATTTGTATGAATATTATGCTACTTTTGACTCTGCTAAAGATGTTTGGGATGCACTTCAGAGAAAATATGATACTGAAGAGGCTGGGTCTAAAAAATATGCTGTCAGCCGCTATCTGAAATTTCAGATGGTGGATGAAAAATCCGTTGTCACCCAGGCTCATGAGTTACAGAAAATAGTTAATGAAATTCTTGCTGATAAGATGAACATAGATGAGCAATTTCAGGTAGCTGTTATGATAGACAAATTACCACCAAGTTGGAAGGAATTTAAAAGTACCCTGCGTCACATAACAAAAAATTTCTCACTAGAAAGTCTGATCACCAAGTTGAGGGTTGAGGAGGAGGCACGAAAACAAGACCTGAAAGAAGAGATACTTATTGTTTCAAACAATAAAAGTCAGACTCCAGCCAGTCTGAAACCAACCAAAAAGAACACAAATCCGAATGAGAACCGAAAGAACTTCCAAAAGCCTAATCAGAACAAGAACTAGAATCAACCCCCTTCAAGAAATGGATAGAATTCCAATTCTGCTAAGTTTATGTGTTACAACTGCAACAAACCAGGCCATATGGCCCGTAATTGTAGAAGTAACAAACGTCGTCCTGCTCCACAGGCCAACGTAACTGAAGAGCCACTTGTGGCTATGATATCAGAAATCAATCTGATAAGTGGATCTGAAGGGTGGTGGGCAGATACTGGCGCTTCTCATCATGTCTGCTATGATCGGTTCCTATTAAAAAATTATGTTGAATCTGATGACAAAAAAGTGTTGTTGGGAAACTCTCACACAACTAATGTTCTCGGAACTGGAGAGGTGGAACTGAAGTTTACTTCTGGAAGGACGGTCATTCTGAAAGACATCCTTCATACTCCAGAAATATGAAAGAATCTAGTTTTTGGCTATCTCCCCAACAAGGTTGGTTTTACTCAAACTATAGGATCATATCAGTATATTATTACTAAAAATTCAATGTTTGTAGGAAAGGCTTATGCTACTGATGCATATTTAAACTTAATGTTGAGATGAATAAAGTTGCACCTTCTTCTTATATTGTTTGCACCTTTAATGTTTGGCATACTAGACTCTGTCACGTTAACCAAAAACTAGTTAAGAATATAAGCATGTTAGGATTTATTCCTGAACTTTCCTTAGAAACCTCTAAAAAATGTGAATTTTGTAGTCAAGCAAAAATTACTAAAACTCCTCACAAATCCGTAGAGAATCAGAACCTTTAGATCTGATTCATTCTGACATTTGTGAGTATGAAGGCATTTTAACTAGAAATAGAAAAAGGTATTTCATTACCTTTATAGATGATTGTTCGAATTTTACTTATGTTTATTTGATGAGACATAAAAGTGAGGCTGTAGAAATGTTTAAGATCTTTATTGCTGAAGTTGAAAATCAATTCAATCGAAAGATAAAGAGATTTCATAGTGATAGGGGTACGGAGTATAATTCTGGCAAATTCCTAGAATTATACAATTCCACTGGAATTATACATGAGACTACAGCGCCTTATTCACCAGAAATGAATGGGAAAGCTGAAAG
>MVGT01002568.1:82422-98879 GCA_002174775.1 Macleaya cordata
AAAATGTTGCTGAATACAAACCTTAATTATGAAGGTAGAACACAAACCTTTCTTAGAACACTCGTGCTGATAATGTGTTATAAGTTAGAGAGAAATAAGCAAGATAACTATCAAGAAACAAATATGAACTAGAGACAACAATAAAGGATTCTTCTTACTTGAGTTTTTGGGATACAATTACATGTAACAATGGCCTCTATTTATAGTTATATTGGTAGTGGTAGTAGTAGATGAAATAGTGATGGAATTAGTGGTAGTGGTAATAGCAATAATGATGCTAGTGGTGGAGTGAATGGTGATAATGGTGATGGTGGTCTGGTGGTGGTCATCCACCATGATATACCACAATATCATTTATTTACAACATTCTCTTCTTTATCAAAAAAATAAAAAATAAAATCCTAGGGATCAGACTTTATTTTGCTCATCTAAGGTTTGTTTCTATGAAAAATTAAAAAAAATAAACACGACACGTGTCAGTAACATCTGATGAACTGAGAACGCAGTACGATTACTTGAAGACACGTGCACCGCACGTGACTTTCCGTAGTCTGAGTGACAGTCACAGGCCACTACGAATGCGTGATAAGAGCTAAAAAGTAAAGTAACACGAGTACAACAAAAAAATAAAATAACCACTTGGATTTGTAGAGAGAGAAAGTTAGAGAGAGAAACAGAGCAGCAGTTGGTGACGGTGCCGAAAATGAGAGCTACTAGAAACTGAAAGAGAGATTGAGTGTGACGAATCGATTCTTTCAGGAAGATAAGAAAAGCCTAATTTCAGGAAGTTCATCCTCAATCGAATTGATTGCACAATTTCGTCTCACATTTGTCTTCCTGGATCCATTGATTTCAGGCAACCTCTCGTTTCTAGGGTAAAGAGATCTCATTTCTTTTCTTTTCTTTTCTTTCTTTCTTTTTTTTTTTTTGGGAAGCCATTAATTAAATTCCCTTTTTTATGAAAATTTATACTCCATTTCTTTTCCTTAGTAATTTGCTAATAATCTGGAATTGCTGAATTGGACTTCAAAATTTTTTAATGGGTTCTGGTGAATTTTATATTTAATTTTTATTCTATTGTTATCAATTCTTCATTATTTAATCTTTTTCCTGTTTGTATTTTCGGTTCATAAACATTCCAAGGAGAAAATTTAATTATAGAAGAAAACAATGTACATTTATGTTTATCCTAATTTTTTTTGAATCAGTGGTGATTCTAGCAAATTATTTAGGTGGCTTTATAGATGATTTGAAGGCATGTTGTTTTATAGAAATTGAAGAAAAATTAATGTCGATATCAAGTCGGTTAATCAAAATGGATGAAAAGATCAGGTACGACAAAGATTATAGGGAATTAATCTTTTCATAGATTCCATTGACCAAAAGAGAAACAATTAATCTTTTCATAGATGAATTCGCTTTTGGGTGGCCACTAGAATCAGATTTCTCTACTTTGTCTCAGTTTATATTGGATCTGTTCATGTATCATCTTGGAATGTTACCAATTATTTCAGAATGTTTTGGTCGGAATGCCAATGTTTTGGTCGGAATGCCAACTGGCCGAAACATTCAGTCAAAACTTATATGACAGTATACTAAGTATAGGTTATATAAAGCAGTTTTTCCATTTCGTGATTTATATGAACAGTATAGTTTCTTAGAGAACTACTTGAAGATTACATTAATTGTTTTTGATGATTTAAATCTTTTATCTTAAACAGTAAAAGTAACCATTAAGGTGTTTCCATTTTGTATTGAAGATGTAGCCCGCTTTACATTCATGATTTTGTGTTGCTATAATATTTCATTTGTTAAATTTGTAATTATAGTAGTATACATGCATGTTATTTCAACAGTACCCATATCATCAGGTTTTTTTGGTTTTCTCTTTTAGTGTAGTAATCAGGATTTCATCATTTGGGCAGGGGAAACATTGTTATTGTTGGAAAATTTTCATGTCCAAGTACGTATTGTGGATTTAGATGCTTAGAGAATTCAATTCCACCTCATTCAGTATCAGACTATAAGTTTGAGATTTTATGTTTGGTTTTGTATATCTAATTAGACCCTCTTTGTGTACTCCCAATCAAAACCTTGAGTTTCTCTCTTTATTTGAATTTCATGTTCCCTCGCCAATCTAATCTTTATGGGAATACTTGTACGTGGGTGTTGTTTCTTAGAAGTTCATAGTTGGGGAATTAACAACATGTTTAATTTGCTCATAGGTAAGAAGCCTGGAGAAAAATCCAGTGATTTAAACAATACAAAAACTTTTGGATTCTAAGGCACCTTGATGGTTCATAAGGAAGATCAACCACAGATGAGTGACAGTGAAACGAACAATGAGAGTTTATGCTCAACTACGAAGACTGAAAATTTGAAGACTTCAACAACACCACGCCAGAGTATAGATAAAGAGGGAAACTCAACAACTTGTCGTGTGTGTCAGTGTGTGGAATCTGACAGTAGGGGGGATGCTGCATTGGGATTCTTAGGTATCTACCCTCCATCACTGGAAGTTCTGAAAGTCAATGAGGATCAGAACTCTAATGGCAAGGTAGTGTCAAAAGGTGAAGAAAATGACGTTGAACATGCGGAGAATTGTGGAAGGGAGCCTGGAGTTATTGAGTTCATAAGTCCTGAGGGAGAGGTATTTGTTTGCGGTACTGATCTAGAAGTAGGCCCCCATATCCATCAAGATGCACTTATTTGTCTTGGTTGTTGTTGCAAAAATGATCTTTCTCTTGCACATTATGCTTGTGCCTTAAAATGGTTTATCAATCATGGATCAACTGTTTGTGAAATTTGTGGAAGTGTAGCCAAAAATGTCAGACCTTCTGATTTTAAGAAGATTGTGGCTTCTCTAAGAGACTATGAAGCATTAAAGGAAAGGACTGCCAATGGTGAACCTACTCTATCATATGCACAGACAAATGTAGATGTAGATCCTGATGCTGTTGCTGGTATCCGAAGACAAAGACTTAGTGAGATCTCATTGTGGTTTAATCCACATAACAATAATAATCATAACAATGATAGTAATTACAATAGTAGTTCCACAAGGATTTCACAGGGAGTTGTAGATCAACCTTCTGGTATCCCTATTGAAGATGCTCTCCGAACTGAAAGTCCTGCCACCAAATGGGCTGTGGAAGGAACTGGGATTCTAGTTGCGACTGGACTTCTTACTGTTACGCTAGCATGGCTCATTGCTCCTCGTGTTGGAAAGGTATGTTATGTCTGGGTGTTGTTTTAGTTTCTGTTTATATGATTTAGGATGCTTTGGTTTCGAAAGTTTGTCATTTTCTGTTGACTTTGATGTTCACAATTTCTTGTTATGTCCTCTAAGCATATAATTTAGAGTGGTTTTCTTTAATTTTAGCTTTAACTATAATATCTGTGAGACTGCTTCTTCTATCACATTTGGCAGTTTATGCGGCGGGTCCATGTCATTTACTTCTAGTTACTGTTAAGGACCCTTATGAATGCCTACATATACAACTCAGATCTTATGAAAAACTTGTGAGGATCAGCTTTCTGCTAATCTGTTACTTATGCGTACTCCTTTTTTTTTTTTTCTTATCTTCTTTTGTTAAAATAGTCACTAATAGTTGGAACCTAGGGCTATGTAGATAGGTATCAAATTAAGCCAGGCTTGAAAATGGAATTGGAAAAGGGCCTAGTTGATAAATTCCAGCCAATGCACCATGGGAGGTTTTTTACTTTAGTGGGATAGCAGTAATTACAAGGCACAATCTTGCCCTCTATAATCCAATACACCATTGGTGCAAACTGAGGACTGCATCTTCCATACATCCTAGCGGAGTAGATTTTTTTTTCGCACAAGGACATTTCAGATCCCTTAGCAGGCTAAGGAGCTGCTGCAACAAAAGGCTGAGGAGGGGTCCAAACTGTTCTGGAATCTTTCTGCCTCCTGACCTCCTCTTTCATAGTTAGCACTAGCAGTCTCCTTAGCCTGCTATTCGTCTCTGCAACTTAGTAGGGCGACAACTTTTTCTTTTTCTTTTCCATCTCAATTGCCCTAGATCTTCTGTAGAGGCATGCATCTATCACATTAGATAGAAAGTTTCTGAAGTCTATTTTAAGATATACCTTCTATAAGTGGTTAAACCTTTTCCTCTCTTTTTTCTTCGTTTACTTTTTGAGTGGTAA
This sequence comes from Macleaya cordata, assembly GCA_002174775.1. NCBI lineage: Eukaryota > Viridiplantae > Streptophyta > Magnoliopsida > Ranunculales > Papaveraceae > Macleaya > Macleaya cordata. The sequence continues at coordinate 86,596 of MVGT01002568.1, forward strand.
AATAATACAGGTTTTGACAGCTTGGACAGGTTACCAATTTTAGAATTCAGATTTCTGTTTACAAAGCAAAGAGCTAATTCCTAGAAAACTATAAAATAATGTGCATGATCTCTACGTCTGTCTTCAATCAACCAATGATGGGGCTCCTCCAACGATTAAAAATCTAGGTATATACTTAGTTGTACATATCGTTATCGGAAGCTTATCGGCCAAGGAGTGATAAGCGATATGGAAAAATTTATCGGGATTTATCGGCAAATATCGGCCGATAATATAAATAATTAAATATATATATATATATAATTATAAATATATAAATTTATTAAAAGATGCAAATTTACCAAAACAAAATGTAATACTTAACAACCACAACAAAATTAACCAATTCTAATAATTGTTTTTAACCGTTCACAACCATAAAATATTCCTAAAGCCTATATGTAATCATCTCTTCCATCATCTTCCTCCTCAATACCATCTTCTCTACCTTCATTCACCAAATCGTCCTCACGAATCATATCCTCCGTATTCATGTTCAAAGGTTCTTGAGTTTCTTCATCCTCTTCATGCTCATCAACGAGACTGTATTCTGATTGTTGCTTTCGACTCCTTGTTCTTGGACCTACATCAATAGGTTCCCTTGCCTCCCGAACTTGTGTCCAAGTAAGATCATCACCTTCCCTAACAAAATCTTGAGGTGATTCATCAGTTGGAATGACCCATTCATCATTTTCGTCAACTTCCTTCAAAAAAATGTGGTCATCATCGGCTGCAAGACCATTGTACTTAAGTTTGTTCACATATCGATGCTCCAAATTTTTGTTGTATTGAATGAATACAATATCATTCAACCTTGTTTGCAAAAGGCGATTCCTTTTCTTTGAATGAATCTGAAAATTTTAAAACCATAGATCGTAACTTTAGAATCAAAGTATGGAAAGCTCATAGATCGTAACAAAAAATAAGTAACTTACATGGTCAAATGCACTCCAATTGCGCTCACATGGTGAGGCAGTACATGTAAGACTCAATACTCTGACAGCAAACTTTTGGAGGCTAGGTACTTCGATTCCATTTACAAACCACCATTCGCCTAAATTTAATAGGTTAATGAAAGTAAGTAATAAATATTAAGTTAATTAAGATATAACTTATCAAAGAAAACTTACTAGGTGAAACTTTTTCCCTTTGCCTTATAGCTGATGGTGATCCCAATAACCCCATTGCATTAACATAGTTTCGCAATTCAAGCTTCACTTGATCATGTTCTACCTCATCTGGTACAAGCCTATTAATCGCCTTGTAAAGTCCAAACTTAACTTCTTTGTATTTCTCACCAGTATCCATATCTCTTCTAGGAATCTTATAAAATATGGCAGGATTTAGGTAGAAACCAGCTGCAAGAATAATGACATATACTTAGCTAAGACTTAGACTAAAGAGTAAATAATTAATATTGATAATCTTTAAAAACAAAGAAAACATCAAATTCTTTAATACCTGGATGTAATGGGTGATGGAGTTGATCATCCCATCTCTTGTCAACCATCTCGGATATTTTTGTGTACAGTCGATCATTTGAACCAAGGTTCTTCTGTATTTGCTCCTTAGCTCTGTCCATAGCTTCATATAAATAACCCATACAAGGCTTTTCTTCGGTATCAACCAACCTTAGCACATCTACTAATAGAGCTAGAACTTGACAAGAAAATCGGACATTTTCCCAAGAGTCATTTTTTGCCACTATGTTCATTACTTTCTTTCCATCTGGTTTCTTTGCAAAATCACTCTTCATCCTCTTTTCTGACACAAATAACACTTGCAAATTATGCCTATTTTCATAAATGCTCTGGAGTGTGTAAAAATTGGTTGCAAACCTTGTTACACAAGATCTGTGTAGCTCTTTCCCACCAGTCAAATCCCGCATCATTCTAAGAACTCTCCCATGGTTATAGATATAAGTCACCACTGCTTTACCTTGAGCCACAGCATTTTTAATTTTTGGTAACTTATCTCCAAGGTCTTGCAACATCAAATTTAAGCAATGTGCTGCACAAGGTGTCCAAAAGAGCTTTGGATATTCTTCTTCTAAAATCCTCCCAGCAGCCTTGAAGTTTGATCCATTGTCGGTGACAAACTTCAAAAATAACTAATTAATAACTCATAAAAATCAACGAAAGTTAATAGATCAATGTATTAAGTATAATCAAATTACCTGAACTATGTTGTCCTCTCCTACAATAGAAATCACATCTTTAACTAGTTTGGCAATGAGGTTTGCATCCTTGATATGTTCTGAAGCATCGATGGTCTTTAGAAATACTGTCCCTTCTGGACAACTCACTAAAAAGTTTATCAAAGATCGGCCCTTCCCATCCGTCCAAAAGTCTGACATTATGGAACATCCAGAAGTCTCCCAATGTTGTTTAAAGGATGCAATAAAATCATTTGCTTCTTTCAATCGATTAGAAAATAAACTAGTGCGCATATGACGGTAAGTTGGCGCTGGCATCCCTCTCCCATACTCTCCAATATCATAGATCATCTGTTGGAAACTTGGACAATTTACGGCATTAAATGGAATTCCAACCTCACTTGTCCACTTGGATATGGAATTCCTAGCCGTCATTTTCAGCTGCTCTTTAATAGGGTTGTGTTTATCTATCGACGTTTGCTTCATCTTCTTATAATCAGGCTTCAATAAGGTATCAATCGGGCCTCTAACATTGGTTGGCCGCTTAAACTTCTTCTTACTTGATGCATGACCACTACTAGTTCCATCACCACTAGGCCCACTTATTACGTCTTCTTCCTCTTCATCATCATCTCTCATTTCCCCACTCAACAAAGCAGCATCATTCTCAAATAAGAAGTTGATTCTTTGATTTTGGGTCTTTTTCCGTTTTTTTTCCAACATTAACTCTTCACATTTTTTCCTTACTTCATTCGGCACCTTATTACATGACAACACATTTCCTTTTCTATGAGTTAAGTGTTCTTTAAGTCGGGTAATGCCACCCCACATCTTCTTCTGACAAAATTTACACCACACTATTAAAGTACTACTGGGATCTCTACATTCTCCCCATTCCCATGCTATATCATTTTTCTTCTTCACTTCAGCACTATTTGAAGCCCCAGAAGAACCCATTTATAATCTAATAACAGAAAAAAAAATACTAAAACAGTATAAAAGAACTAAATTTATATATATATAACAGGACAAAAAAAACTATATATATATATATAACAGGAAAAAAAAGAGTAGCATTTCCGTAGTTCCAACAGTAGAAGAAGAGAAGAAGAGGGCGAAATAACGAAAAATGGTAGCTGAAAAAAAGAAGAAGGAAGAAGAATAAAAAAAACAGTTGACTGAAAAATGAAGAAGAAGATGAAGGAAGAAGAAAAAAAACAGAGAAAGGAAGAAGAAGAAAAAAGAAGGAAGAAGAAGGAAGAAGAAGGAAGAAGGAAGAAAAGGAGGAAGGAGGAAAGAAAAAGAAAACGAAAAAAAGGAAGAAGGAAGAAGACTGACCTTTTCCGGCGACGTGGACTGCGCGCGACGACTTAGCTCCTCCTCTTTTCTCTTCTCTTCTCCCCTGCTCAGATTTCTTCTCTTCCCTTCTCTGTTTTTTTCCCGTATACAGGTAGGTAGATTTGGGGTAAAAAAAATCCTAAATCGATTTAAGTTGAAAGAGGGGGGCTTTTCGTTTAAAAAAATCTAATGAGGGAGCTTTGGGTTAAAAAAACTCAAAGGAGGGTTAAGTATAAAATAAATTTTTTCTGTTTTCATTTTCACGTCCCCGATAATATCGTCATTATCGCCCGATATTTACAAAATATCGGCCGATAATATCGGGCCGATAAACATGGGCGATATTTTGCACAAAAAATCGGCGGGGTCCCGATAAGCGATAAATCGGCGATAAATCCCGATAAATCGCCGATAAGTACAACATAGGGTATATAACGAATCGGATAATTAGAGTCATCTGAGACTCATTGCTAGATTATTCAGCATAATGCAATAAAGGGATGCCCTAAATCGCTTATGAAAGTTTCATTTAGCCAGAGTCAGTTTGAGTTCAATAATTGGCTGTCGCATATATTTGTCGACTTCCAATTCATCCATGTCATTAGCTTTGTGTTAGTGTCTGTAGCACTTTCTATTCACCCAATGACTATGCCTCTCAAGCGCAAACTTTCTACAATGGAGGTAATGGAAATACTACTGGTGAGTGGGGCAAATATCGTCACCATGTTGGTTCTGAAGCCTAGATGTTGGATCTCCTAGTGTCTTGAAGGATAATTCATTATCTCATGCTTCATACTTTTTATGGGCACAATCCTCAAATGCCATATGGTCCATGTTTCTCCGATTACAACACCTCTGCCTTCTGTAAAGCGAGATGGCCAGCTATACTCTGAACAACAGTGCCCATATCGTGTCCACCTTATATCGACAAGCAATTCCTTTTCTGATGCCATATACTACTGCGCACAAGGCTTAAAATCTCGTTTTGACCAAATGTTTAGGTTAGTTGAAAAATTGAAACATTCGACAGAAACATACGGTACATTCTGAAACAAGTCATGAATAGTACCAAAATTCTGCCGATACAAAACAAGACAAACCGAAATGGATTCATTTTGAAACATTTAGAAACCGAAACGAACATTCTAAATTTTGAACCATGACTGCACCAACACTAGTTTCACTAGGTGAGCTAAAGATTCCAGTTAGCATCTATCAACAAGGTGATGGAACGCTTTTGGGTGGAGAGCTGGTGGCCCCCCTCAATTTGGATCTTCTGGTAGAGGAGGCGATTTTGCTGAAAATGTTGTTAACTTCGGTTTTTATGGGTCTGGATCTAGTGGACTGGTTAAATTGGTTGAAACTCCCATTTGGTAAATGGTCCTTTACTCCGTTGTCATCACTGGCAGCGTCTCCACAACCTATCGGCTCACTTAGATCACCGGGGTGGAATGTCGGGATGGCTTCTCAACAACAAAGACTATTACACAGATTTGGATCTGGTTCAAGCTCTGATACCATGTTAACAACCACTTATTCACCAGCAATATAACCCTCATAGTAGATTGTTTGTGGTTGAGGGGCTACAATGTTGTGCTGAGGAAAAGTGTTGTTGGATGTGTATCCTCTCATTGTTGGACCAATAGGCCCTTGTTATGTACCCTGCTTTTTTTTTTATAAGAATACTTTTCCTTAGCGCATGATGCTGTAGCATTGTCTATTCACCCAATGTCTATCCCCCTCAAGCGCAAATGTTCGACTGTGTAGGTTATGAATATACTACTGGTCAATGGGGTCAGGGGAGAATATTGTCAATACGTTGGTGCTGAATGCGGGACATTGGATTGCCTTGGGTGTGCCATAGACCCTTGTCAAATATGTTGTTATTCCTCTCTCTAATAGTTCGAGTTATAGAGTAAGTGGTTGTTAAGATGGAATCAGAGCTTGAACCTGATCCAAATCCGTAAAATGGTCTCTATTGTTGAGAAGCATCCCAACATTCTTCCCTAACGATCAATGTGTGGATAGGTTATGGAGAAGTTGCACGTAGATAACAATGGAGTAAAAGACCTTTGACCATCTGAGGATTTCAACCAATCTGACCAGAGTCCACCAAGTCCAAACCCATCAAAACCTTCTAAATCATAGAGACCAAAGATACCAACATTTCCAACAAAGCCGCCTCCTCTACCTAAAGATCCAAACTTAGGGAGCAACCGCTCTCAGCTGAAAAAGCATGTCATCACCTTGTTGATTGATACTAAGTAGCATCAATGCTCACCTTGTGAAATTGGTGTTGGTGCAGTAATATATTCTACGTTAGGAGGAATTGGTTGTTCGTAACAAGGTGCTAACTATCTCCCCTTACAGAGGGTTGAGAGGTATTATGAACACTGACTGGGGATTATGGTTCATATGGCATTTGAGGTTTGGACCCGTAACCAGTATGAAACACGACAGATGATTATCATTGAAGACACTAGGAGATTCAATGTCCAGGCTTTCTGCACCAACATAATGACTATATTCACCGCACTCACATGTGTTTTCATGGCCTTCATAGTTTAATGTCTACGCTTGAGGGGGGAGGACATAACAAGGTGAATAGACAGTGATATAGCGTTGTGTTGAGGTAAAGAGTTTTTGGATGTGTCCTCTCCTGGTTAGACCCACAAGGGCTTGTTATATACATTGTAATTCTCTGCCAGCAAAATCCCTTGGTTCTTCCAAGGTGGTGCAATATGAAGGACCAAATTCAACATATTCGATACTCGAGTGTTTTTCGTGAAGTAAATTTTGCAGCGGACTCCCTCGCCAAGAGAGGGTCCATGCTTCCCAGTGGCTCGCGTGAGATCAGCAACTCTAGGCCGGCTTTCTTGCCTAGTATAGAAGATCCTAACAAAGTTTGTTTCAGATACAAGTGATCAAGTATCTTAGTGCAGGTGCTTCCTTAGTTCTCTTTGGGGGCCGCTATTTCTCGTTTTTGCGTTTTCTTTTTTTTTTTTTTTTTTCTGCTCAATGTAATTTTCTGTTTCAGCCTTACGGTTGCTTGTAAGGCCTTCTGTATCTTTTAGTTGCTTAAATATATTATTTTTTCATTGAGCAAAAAAAAAAATATATCCTCTCTCTAACAGCTCGAGCTTTTAGAGTAAGTGGTTGTTGACTGCATCATTTATGAATGAGTTAGCTCCAAGGAAAACATTATTCCTAGTGCATTCACATGCACTGCTTAAGTTGATTAAGGTTGTTGAGTTTATAAATAAAAGGGATGATTACTAGTAGGTTTTAAACATGCAACCTTTTCTTTTTCATAAACTGATGTCATCTGTTCCTAATGCACTAACACATAAACACATTACACACACCACGTTAGCATATAATTCCCTGGAAATTGAACCAAAAAGACGACTTCAGGATACAGGACTTTTTCATGAGATTGATTTTGTGACTTTGCAATTTTCTAGGATACTGTCATCATAGTTTGATATCGTAGGCTTCTTTACTAATAAAGCTCCTAACCAAGCTTACATCAAACCTTGTTGTAAACTTACCATCTGACCATCTCCAAGACAGGGCAGGAGACCTGAATTTTTTAGTTTGGTGGAGGGATATTTAGAAGTTCGATTTCTATTTCTTTCTTCTTGTAAAAAGAAATTTAATGGCTTTTTGTGTAATGGAAGAATCTTGAAAAGTATTATTTTTCAAAGAAGGGAACGAATAACCCTAGGTTCCCATGACCCTTGTGTGACCTGCACCGTGAAGGAAGGTGATCTAAGGTCTGAAATTTTGTGAGGATATTCTACTCACCAGGCAAATCATCATATAAAAAAAATCAGCCCTTTCTAAGATCTCCAGCCCCCTCAATCATCCCTTAAAAAAAATAAAAATTAGACGCCTTTTGTATCGTTAATTTACAACCACTGGATGATAGAGTTATAAGTTTTATGATAGGCTGATTTTCGGTGAGGATAATCTACATGGTGAGGAGAACATCCTCACTGAAAATCAGCCCTTAAATCATCTTCATGTGAGTCCCACAAGCTCGGATAACTCTGGGGTCACATGACCTAGGGTTATTCGATCCCTTCTCTATTTCTTATAACCACTAAACTCAGGATTGCCATATTTAATTTCATAGCATCTTTTTGAGTCATTGTTTGAAAAATCAGATCCTATGTTCATTTTTTCAATTAATGGATGCATTCATAATTTCAAATTAAGAAGTCTATGTATGTGAAAGATTTAAATGGTTTTCTAGTGCCATTTATGCATTCATTGCTCCTCTGACATGTACTTTTGTCTTACCTAATGAGTTATGCTTTTATTTGCAGAGGACTGCAAAAAGTGGTCTTCACATTCTTCTTGGGGGTATATGTGCCTTGACAGTCGTGGTCTTCCTTCGCTTTGTAAGTTGTTCAGACATAAATCCCTCTAGTTCTTTCCAGCATATGGTATCACATGAAGTTTAATTTGATGTTACTACTATGTGATTTTAATTGTTCTAGATATTATTTTTCTTTTTCATTTTTTGCCATTTGGCGGATCCCTTTGTTTTCCTGTTTCTTATCCCTTATGCTCTCTCTAGGGATGGGACTATTGGAGGGCAATATCTGAAAATGGCCTGGTTGACTACCAAAAACAGAAGTGCATGGCTATGCTATGTGCAGTTTCACAAAACTTTTGCTACTGAATTCTGGATTTCAGTAATTGCTACTGGACATTCTGGATCTAGTTTGAACTTTCAATTATTTCTGTCATGAACACATTTTTGTCCACTGAGACTCTGAGAGTGCACACGTTACCAAAAGAAATACTTGATTATAACTTGCTAGGTAGTTTCTTGTGAAATTTAAAACTTTGGAGACCCAAGTAGTAAATTGGACACATCTTTAGTAATCAAATAAAATAACGCAGCTTCCTAAGACCCTGGCCTGTTTTATGCTTAACTCGCAATCCCAATTCCTTTCAATGGATGAATGTGTTTTTTTTTTGGACATGCATTTCTAGCTTCCAATTGCTAATAGTTTATTATCTACATACGAGGGTTCCATAAACTATTTACATACGAGGGTTCCATTCTCTTCAGAGGTGGTCACGTCTTTCCTTAGAGAAGCTATAGGGTTTGTTTCCGCACAACTATTATCTGATTTTCTTTGACACTCTCTTAGGATAAGTTAGGGATAGAGATCCCGTTCATTCACAATCCAAATATCAAGATCAGTTTCTAAGTACTTCTCTCAGATACTTCAAGTTGAGGTTTCATATTCTTTTCATGCATTTGTAAGTTCCAAGTGTTACTTCAGTTGTTGCACAAATGGTTGTTAAAAGAAAAAAAAAAAATGGGTCTTTATTAATTCTTTGAGCATCAGATAATTCTTATTATGTTTATTGTTAATATTTAGTTAGCGAAGTATGTAAACATTAAATTTGTTTGCTTATGAAACTTGGTCCAGATCGTGCTATCCAGGATCAAATATGGACCTGCACGCTACTGGGCGATCTTGTTTGTCTTCTGGTTTCTTGTTTTTGGAATATGGGCCTCAAGAACACATGGTGCACACTCTACGTGATTCTTCTGTTGGGTATAGCAATGGTACATATAAAAGTTCAATGTTCTTTTGTTAATTATTATTACACCGAGCTTGTTTGTAGAACTAAAGATATCACCATTCATGATCGAGAGATTTTTTTTTTTTTTTTTTTAAGTTTTTTCCGATTCTCTATAATGTTAGTTTGTGTTGGAAAATCCATTTTCCTTTTGGCTCCTCTAATCGATTCTTATGTTCAAAATTTCATTTTATCTAATGGTTTTTCTTGGTGCTTCTTGTATGTTTTGTTTGACTTATTAGAGACCAAAATCTGGTGTTGCCGGCTGTTGAATTTGGCTCCATGCAGCAGCAGCAGCAGCAACATGGTTTTGAGCAACCTCTATCATAATATACTTAAGGCTAAGCATCGCTGTCACCTCATATTTCTCAAATTGCCCCCTACTTATTGTTACCCTTTGTTTACACTGATTTATTTGGATCACATAAAATGTTTTAAGGGCTGATTTATTCTGAATTTCTGAAGATGGTATCCACAACTTGTAGATCAGCCTCACAATAATTCACATTGTTTAAATAATTTTATCCCTATCTAAAATTAATCTAGAATTTTATCAAAATTATCTAACGAAAATCTAATTTTTAGTGGTGTTAAAAATTTTATATTGATGCTGACTTGTTGTGAAGATGAAAGATATTGTGAGGAAAGTATTTTCACAAAAATAAAAATAAATGGAATATTAATAAAGAAAAAGTGGGGATGTATTTTCACAACTAGGTTGGCCTATGAAGAAATTTTTATTTTAGTTTTTAAAATCATACAAATATGTTTGTCTGATGTAACTAAATAAGCTGTTGATTATTATTGTTAGTGAGCTAGTGCATTCCGCACGGTGACCTTGGATTTAGGATCATGAAGGTGTGAAAGGATTGTTTATGATGTATACAGATTAGATTTTCCCTTGTGATTGGGTTTGGAATAAGAGTTAAATTTGTTGGGGAGGAATGAAGTATTGATGTAAGGTATTGGAGTGGCTAATTTAAAAATGTCTTTAGTTCTAAAATACCTTCGGAGCGGAAGTATGGAATCATAGTTTGAAGTGAGAGTGCCGAGTTTTGGAGCGGGAGTGTCACTGTTATACCACGGTTCTGCTTCCTAAGGGATAATCGAAAGACTTATTTTTCATAAAAAAAAATTTATTTTTAAAATATTTTTATATAAGTCAGTCCTGATTACCCAAGGACTGGAACGGAGATATTCGAGAACCGATTGGAATTAGAAGCTCCAATACCAGTTATTGAAATACCTGAACTGGAACTGAGAAATTTAATTAAGTTCTGGTTACGTGTATAGTAACTATAGTTAAATAACCATTCCTGAACCAATCCATTCTTACATATATATCCTTGAGAGAGGGAGAGAAAGTGTTCCCTCTTCTCTTCTGTGCATACTGCTACATTCTTCCTCAAAATGTCAAACTCCCTTTAATCCATTATTATGAAATGAGCAAATTTTCTTTACCCCCAATTGCTTGAAAAATCACTTACCTCCCAAATCTTTTAAAAAATCACTTTTAACATTTCGGTCACTTGACCATCCAAATAGTCAACTTCGTGTCACGTGCAAGACATGTGACACATGAAAGGTTTGAAATGCCCTCCCTTCTAACTAACCAAATCTAACCCTTTAACTTTGGTTAAAGACACACGTGGCAACATCCTAAGTAGCCGACAGATGGACGACCACGATTAAAAACCTTCCTCTTCCTTGTAAAACACACTCTTCTTCTTCCCTACTTCTCCATTTCTATCTCACCACCATTAAAGTTCCTTCGAAAGTTTATTTTGTTGAAATTTCAATAATGAGAGGGGGAAAGGTTCATCTCAGGTTAGTATCAAACCATATTTTGCACTTAAAGGATAAAAAATCACAGCTTTTTTCTTCCTTGTTCATTTTCTAAAAATGGGAGGTAAGTGATTTTTGTTATTAACCAGTGGGGGTAAGGGAAAATCAAATTTTAACTGAATTTATTTTCTGTTTTGAAATAGGTTTCTTGTCAAAATTATTGTAGAACATGAGTCCATAACTTATATCGCACAACCTGTGTAAGAAACATACATCCATAAAACAAAAAAATAAAAATAAAAACACATATCCATCATGGTTTCAATGCTCATAACATCACATGTTTAAGTAACAAATAACACCAAATAAAAGATAGTATGCAGGTGTCTAAATATGACCACCATGCCAACATCCACATGAAAAAGACACATAAATACAACAAAATCAGTTTAATTAAGTGCTCCACTAACTTTAGAAGAAGTATGACCCTTTTCTCCACCCTACTTTGAACTTTGTTGGTGTGGTGGTTGAGAAGTTGAATTACTATAGTGATGTTGTTGCTGTTGTTGGGCACTTTTAAATTGCCATTGTTGTTGCCATTGTTGTTGCGGCTACTGATGCTGATGATGAGTAAGAACTCCCTTAAAACTAATAGATTGGTGGAATGTTTGGTGAACCCTACCTTCACTTATTGTCTGTGAAATACTTTATTGTACATTGACAGGTCTACCTCCACCCCTAGCACCTAATCCTCTGCCCAAACCTCCCCTGGTTCTAGCTCTGGTTCTAAATCCACTAGTAGATGCACCATTTGCTCTTCTTTAAGATCCAGTAGCAGATGCACCATTTACTCTATTACTAGATCCAGAAGCAGAGCAAGTATCTTCCTGGACTCCTTGACCGGTACTGCCATATGATAAGCCACCCCTTGCCCTCACTTTCTTTTTGTTCTTCCACTTGCAAGTTCTTATATTGTGGCCAATAAGCCTACAAAGAGTGCATTTCCTATGGTTATTTTAAGTGATTGGATTCTATACTGAATAAAAAAAAACCCTAACCCAATTAAGTCCCTATTACAGTAGTGTAACATCTACACCTGAATTCGGAAAAATTATTAACAAACAATAACAAAAAAAAATGGTGAAAGATAAAATAAAATAAAATAAAAGAAGATCCATGAATGTCATTACATCTACAGTCTAAAAAAACCCTAAATGGGAATAAACTCTAACCCAAATTAAGGTCATATTTCAGTTCAGTAACATCGGATGAACCATAAACTCTAACCCAAATCAAGGCCCTATTTCAATTCAGTTCAGTAACATGTGAACCAGTAGCCTACAAATTTGAACCCAGGGAC
>MVGT01002568.1:104549-118106 GCA_002174775.1 Macleaya cordata
ACTGCAGCGAACCATTTCCCTAAATTTGGGGTACCCAAATCTTTCACTCTGATTTTTCTAAAATTTAAAAGACAAAAAGGCTAAAAGATTACCTAGTTAACTAGTTTTTATTTCTTGATGAGTGTGAGCCTATTGGTTGTAGGTTTGTATGTATATACATAATATAGGACATATATACATATATATATTATAGATATAGCATCCTGAAAAAGAGTTCCAAAACTAACCACGACCCGAAAACCGCATACCAAAGAGGTATACCCCTACGTACCGCGTATGTACAAAGTAGCGTACCGCATACCCATTACCCATACCACATACTGGAACGACCCGCGTTTCAGGTACCATTCACACAGATCCTGGGCCACTCCACTCATTGCCAATTGGTTTTGAGTTGGATGCCCACAAATTTAACACCTCCAAACCCGAAGATAGACAGATTATATTTCATACTCACTTTCAACCACTTTGTAGGATTAGTTCTTTATATAATTATATCCATATTGTTTGCAGTGATTAATAAATTCCACTTTCTTGCTGTAATAGTCATAAAGGCAAAGTGATGGCATTACGAAAATCTTTTTAACAAGTATCACAGAAAGGCGGGTGTTCTCCCTTCACCTTAGAGGCTTGGGAAGTTGATACAACTCTATCTACTCACCAACAGGTTTATCCCATGCTTCCTAGATCCACCATAGAGCTTTTGGGTAGACCATGAAGAAAAACAAAACCAACCTCTCAATTGTTTCTCCATTGTAGAGCTCTTGTGTAGAATGTTAACTCCATCATAGTTTCCATTCAATGAAGAAGAAAACATGCTGTCAGCTACATACCTTATCAAGGGCATTGCAGATCCTACAATCCCAAGGGCAGCAATGAGACCGCTGAATTTGGAGATATACTGCAAAACAAATTATTTTTAGCCTCTGAGCTTGTCACAACAACTAAGACCTGATCTGAATTGCATAGAAAGAGGAAAAGAAAGTCGGTAACTAGTGAAACACTAGTCTCAACCTTTGAGAAATGGATTCATTAATAGCACATACTATTAAGAGGCAATAAGTTGATCTTCTTTCTACAACCTCTATTCATGTTTTGTCTTTAAAGAAAACTTGGTACTCCAACGCCAACTTTTATTCGTTAAAGAAAATCCACTTCTTGATAAAGAAAACTCTAATACAAGCAAAGCTGTCAATCACTTAGTAAAACTCCTGAATGGACAGTACACTAAAAAAGAGGTTTCCATATATGCTGGTGACATTATCATGTCCCTGTCAGATTGATTGCAGATGTGGCTACACAAAGAAGAACCAATAATGACCCTTCAACTCACATTGACTATAGATCCCTTCTCTTCCAAATGTGACAATTTTATAATTGAAACAGTCAAGATCTTACAGGATATATTAATTGTCATCTTTCTCACCATTAAATTGAGAGCACCGATAAATCATGCAAAAAACAATCAGAAATTTATTCAAACTTATTCACAAGAAAAGTTACCTCTTCTCACCTTTATACTGTTTGCACCTGAGATCCTTTCATGCACCACCTTGACTAAGGCTTGGTCAAGAAAGAACAATCGGGAGGACTTTTGGCAGCTTGAACAACATATTATGTTATACACAAGGTTTAAAATCTCATTTGGACACCGAGACATAGCCATACATTCCAAAAAAATACATGAACAATACTGAAACATATCGACACAAACCGAGATTAGCAGAAATGCTTTCATTCAGGTAACTACCAGTACCAAAATGAAAGATTCGAAATTCAGGATCATGGTTTATACTCACATTTGACAATCTCTTATTACTTTTAAAAGTCAAACAATGACCATGTTTGAATGCAAGGGGTGTCAAAATTCATCCATTTGAACTGCGAAAAGTGAGCTTGAAATTATATGTTCACATTTTTCACAGAATGAAGCTTGCAAAAAATTAAGGTAAAAACAACAGATTAAAAATGAATTATAGACAGCCTGCATTCGTACCATATGTAGGATACAAGAAAATCCCTAAACAATCAAAGGACTTTCATCCACCATGTCACTGGCTTAAGCAAATAAAAAGTACAAGTAACGTATCATGAAATATTCCATTTTTCCTTTACAGAAGCTCTCTTAAAAAGGAATAAGAAGAGGGGAGGGGGATCGGAGACCCCAAGAAGACAAAAATATTGAACACATAAAGAAAACTACACTTCCACTTCCCACTTCTCACATAGAAACACAGGTTCATACTCCCATATCAATACCATATATTAAGCCAGCACTTCAAAAGGAGCTTTCAAGAATCTTTACCATTCCCACTTTTTCATTAGCATGATAAGGATAAACCAACCTTTATATTTGTAACGCCCCGTAACCCAAAACACAGAACATTACCAGCTTGAGTTTCCTCTGTAAATCGGACCGGGGGTGATGTCTGGCGTCACATTATTGCCCCTCTAGAAGGCTTTTGTAAGCACTTCTATGAGTTTTTACATCACCCTCTCCATGTTTCACTCTTCCTCCATAATTAACTACCTCATACGTTAAATTAATCAGCAAAAAGCTTGATGTCTACATCACAGACACCACTTTCACATATTTATCATAATAAATATAAATTACAAGAACCACTAGTTGAAGCTCATTTTTTTGGATAAAGAGAAGAGAGTTGGGAAAAAATTGTTATGAGGATTAGATCTCTTCTATTTGTTTGGTCCTCGTCTTTGGTTAAAGCTCGAGGCTTGCATTGTGCTTAATTTTATTTTCTTTCTGTGAGCTTGTGAAAGTCCCCCTCTTGATTGATTGGGGTGGTTTCGTCTCTCGTATCCTTGTATATTCTCCTGTCCTTCTAAATATTCAATTTCACCTATCAAAAAAAGGTACTTTCTGCTAGTTTATATTAAAATGAAGTAGCCTTCTACATTTACAACAACCAGAAGAGAGAAACTGAAGATGATTGTTTATACTTCATTGAATAACAAGAACATGTATATGAATAAAAGGAGATGGAAGTAGAGTTTGACTGACCAAACAAAATTCAGCTTCAAGTCCTTCCAGAACCAATATGTCCTACTGGATCTTCACCTTACCAAAGTTTTTTTTTTTAATCTTATACAGTATCTACAATGCATATTACAAATGAGAAATAGAAAAAATTTCTCCCAAATAAACAAAAGTGACAGCCAAACCAAGACCAAAAAAAAAAATCTACCAAACGAGTTCTTATTCATATATATATACACAACAATACAATTACCTCAGCAAGAAAGGGAAGAGAGAGAGAGAGAGAGAGAGAGAGAGAGAGAGAGAGAGAGAGAGAGAGAGAACAGACCGATTTAGGCGAGATAGAAGACATCATCAGTCATGAGAAGTACATACTGCAGAATCCTTAAAGGAGCATTTTTGAAATCCAGAGGAGGTAATCTCAACTCCCTGATTCTAAAATCCCCAGCCTGAACACGATTAGAATCAACTTTTCTAAAGAGGAAAACAGAATTGGGACCAACAAATCCAAAACCACCAGAAACAAGAGATGGGTTGTTTTTGGTCTTGAAAAGAGTCCAACCCATTCCAGCGAGGACCCTGGAGAAGCTATCCATACTATCAATTCGATCACCTGTAACTCGAGAAAACAGAGAAAGTGAAGAACAATCCCAGTTACTGGTCTTATTATCTTCATTGAGAATCTTTATGGTTTTGTTGTTGGATTTGTGGGAAACGAGCTTGAAAAGTCCTCTGGAGAGTTGAACAAAGCAACGTAAGTGAGCTGTGGAAGCAGTGACGAGAGATGGGAAAGGAAGAGGAACAAAATCTGCAGATAATGACGATGAAGATGATGGCCATGTTGATGATGAAGATGACCATAATGAAGGCAATGAAGAAGAAGAAGAAGAAGATGATGAGGATGATGATGATGATGGCCATGAGAAGATGATGTGAGAGAGTGATGGGTTTGGGTATAAATCCATGCCCATTTCTCTAGCAATGGTGGCTAACCTGCATGTGTCCTTCACAATTTCTTTGGTTGGGAGGAATAGAAGCAATAGTGTTTTTGAGTCGTTGCTGCTACTGCTAGTGTTGAAGTTGTTAATGGTTTCTCCTAAAACCAGAGAACGGACAAGCTTAAGTGATAGCATTTCTCGGTAATGCACTTTCCTTTCTTCGCTTCACTCTTCCTCTTTCCCCATCTCTCTCTCTCTCTCTCTTCAGTCTTCACGGATAAGGAAAGGAAAGGTATCGAGTCGTAACTCATTCCAAATTGGACTCGGAGTAGACCTGCAATGGGTTAGCAATAGCGGGGATGGTACACTTACTGCAAAGTGTAATGCGGACCTTGATGCAAAGGCTATATAGGAAGGTATTTGCATCAATTTACGAATGACACAAATTACGAAGGGTCTGAGATAATTTGAGAACCATAGGATGACTTTACAGTAAGAAAATGCAATAAATTTAACATTTTCCTAACAATAGTAGGGTTAGGATTAGACAGGTTCCGATAGTTCATGTGTTTTAAAACAACCATAATTCTTCTTTCTTTTGTATTACACGTAAAGGAGAGCAGCACCCTCCCTTTTTGTTGTTGGTAAAAATCCATGGATCTTAGATAATTGGATTCTACTAAACTTTTCCTAAGGGGAGGACATGCTTGGAAACCAATGCAAATAGGGTCCTTTTTCTTTCCATGGGCATTCCGCTGAAAAAAGTTTTAAATTTTTTTCACGTCCAGTTTTTCAAAAATCTAAATACAACAATTACCCTTCTTTCAGTTAAAGTACGTATTCTTAGTACTTTGTTTCTAAAAAAAAGTGAGATTGGGGAGAAGGAAAACTAGTGTTTTTAAAATTTAAAGTGCTATAACTTTTAATTTACAAATCAGATTTTGACAAAATTTATATTTTTGTAAAGCATTTTTTAAGATCTTTAAAATGAGACCAGACAACAATATCAAATTTCAAAAAAAAAAAAAATTATGTATTCAGGTATGGAAACTAGATTGTACATAATATGCAAGTTGTACTTTGCATAGTTTTGAACATCTGCACCCTTTAAATCCTATTTGCATTTCAAATAAGCATATTTTGATGTTCACTAAGGTGTGCATATGGGTTCTTAATTCCCGTTGGTATAGTTAAAAATCTATGTCAGTATGCAAGTTGTAATTTACATAGTTTATTTTGCATATTTTTGAACATCTGCACTTTTTTAAGCATATATGAATTTCAAATTTGTATGTTTTGATGATGTTCAGTAAGGTATGATAAGAAAATTCAAATTTCAGAACCCATATGTGCTTACTTATTTTGCATAATTCTGAGTATTCAAGTTGTATTGGGCCATTTGTATAGTCTACTTTTGATCTTCTGCACTTTTTAAGCATATATGCATTTTAAATTTGCATTTTTAGTGTTTAGTAAAGTATTGAAGTTCATAGTAAATAATCTGTTATTTCTCCAGTAATTTGAAACAAAAACAAAGATAATTGATCCTGCAAAACCAAAGTTAAAATACATAAAAAGAAGATCAGGGCTTAAATTAAATTCAATGTCCTTAAGACAGTATTCGCCCCGCTTAGGTGATTAAAGATGACGAACAGACATAAATGAATGGATACAGACAACGAAAAAATAACAGTCGCATCTGTTCAAAATAAATTTATAATAAAGAAGATAACTTCCTAGCTCCATGTAGCCAAGCCAAGCCAAGCTAAGCCGAGCCGACCGGACGGACGGTGACGGCAGCGGTGCACACGCATGTGTGGTGTTATCTGCGTCCTTAGTCCTCCACAAAAGTGGGGTGCCCCTTGGGACCCAACCCAATAGCCTACTACCTCATATTTAAACTTAAAACTTTTCCACACAATTCCTATATGGGATAAAGAACGACCAAGATTTGTCCTCTAACAAATCTGGGTCGTCCTTGCTGACTGGACAAACATATAAAACTTCCTAACTAATGACTTATTTGGTAAATAAAAAGTATCTAAAGGATATATGATTAGTATGAGTTTGTAGATAAAAAATAGTATGTACACATGGAGTGATAAAAGAATTTGAACATGTGGAGAAGAGAGAAATTTATCTCTCTTAATTTTTTAAAAATAAAGATGTCATAACTTGTTATCTACAAATCGGTTTTTAACAAAATTTATATTTTTAAAAATGAATCGTGAAGATCTTCAAAATGAGATCAGTCACCAATATCAAAATTTAAAAGGGAAAAAAAGTATTTGTATCCGTATTAAGTATGAATGATAGACGACACATGGTTCGCATGCCAAAGGCATGTCGACATATGCCGCATGCACGATTTAGACGACGAAAATGCGCAACGAATTATGGATCGTGCCAAAGGCACAGGTTATCGCTAGTATATAAATAAAGGTATACGTATCTTTTTAATTACATGACGGTTTTGTGAAAAATGTCAAAATAATCAAAACCTAAAATAAGGGTAAAAATTATAAACGAGCCAAACAAAAAGGGGGTATTTGGGGAGTAGTGATATTTGGACCGACCAAGTTACAAAAGTAGTGTGCGATGCTTATGTGGCATGGTCGGTCCCACTGATATATAAGTTGGAAAACCCTTCAAAATACTTTTGGAAGCGGAAAGGTGCTGCCACATAAGCGTCTGGCAGCAATTTTGTAAACCCTTCCGTACAAAAAGTATTATTGATATTTGGGGCTAAAACCCTATCATGTAACCCTATCGTGAAATTTGTCGACGGAGAGGAGAGGTCGTACGTAGTATTTGCAAAATTAAAGGTGGACCACAAAGTGAAGAGTAGTCTGGAATTGAACGTGTGTCTCCAATTATATCTCTGAGTGTACTTTGTATAAAGCTAGCTAACTAGCTAGCTAGGCTGATCGACTACCATCAATTCAAATTATATCGACATCTTTATCATCCTCCTCTTATTGTAGGTAGGTAGGTGTTTTAATTATTAGGGCTTTTCTTCATTTTGAAAAAAGGATTCACCTCAATCGCATTATCAATATCTATCTATCTATCTATCACTCATCAGTATTAGCAGGTCGATGAGTAGTAGCCCCGCCGGCCGGCCTCCTCACTTTCTCGATCGATCATCTTAATTATTTCTTTCTCCAATTCCTTAATTTCTTCATCTTCATCGTATTATTAATTACGACGATTTGCATAATTCCTTAATTAGGATACTAGCTAGCTACAAAATGATCCAAGTTCCAATTAAATTGAGCTAGCTAGCTAGCTTCAATCAAAAGCTCAACATCAATCATCACCAATTATAATTAACAAGATGATGAGAAGCCTAACTACTACTCATCACTCATTATTCAATGATCCCGCCAGCTGCAGGTACTACTTACTATTAATCTTAATTTTATTTTTTTTGTGGTTAATTTTCATGGTTAATATCTTTTTAATACCTTTTTAATTCTTGGATGTCTAATAATATCTTAATTTGGAAAGAAAGTAAAGTAGATCGATGCATGGACAGATCCATGAGTGATGCTAGAATGTCCACACAAAGTGGGAATTTACATCTCGCCTTTAGGTGGATGGTGGTCTATGCCTTAAAGTTTGAGAAAGACGGTAATTCAAATTACAAGGAGTAATGACCTTACTGTGCGCGCATTCAAGCATTATTCCAGATCCAGATATTCATAAATTGGCACTGACAGTATTGGGTCGGTTTCGATTAGGGTAATTAATTGACCTAACTAGCCATTATAATATCGATCGAAATTCATTAAATAAGTTGATTCTAGTTCTTAACATCAGTTCTAATATATATATATATATATATATATATTGTCGGTACTCAAATAGGATTGATTTGAAATCTATCAAAAAAAAATTATATATATATAGTTTTTGGGTTTTCTTTCTTCGCTATTATTATTATTATCTCGGTTCTACTATTTTCTCTTCAGCAATTAAAAAGTAACTGATATCGATTTTCAAAACTATTAACCGTTCAAGCATAACCATTAGAAATATAGAAAAAAGAAAAAGTAGTAGTTATTAAATTAAGGGTCGCCAATGTTCATATAGCAGCGTCCTAGAAATAGAAAAAAGAAAAAGTAGTAGTTATTAAATTAAGGGTGAATGGCCAAAACACTTCAAATACATTTATTTTTACCCAGAATGAGTCCTTTGTATGGGTAAAAAAAATTATGAAACTGAGATGCTTTTTTTTGTATGCTTAATCTTCGCCACACGTTAGCTGAACGCGAAAAGACAGAAACTCCTCTAATTAATTAATCTTCGGTACACATTAATTAGCAAAACTCTTTTAATTAATTTTAACATAAAAATTGCCATTACTTCCAAATATATAATAAATCGATTTTGAACAAAATTTATATTTTTCGAAAGAATTTTTTAAGATCTTTAAAATAAGTTCAGACTTATATATATATACTAAATTTGAAAAAAATAATCATACTTGCGGATTGCACAACTTCGTAAATCTGCTTGCGATAAAGCAAATTATAACTTGCGTACGCAAGTTCAAATTTGTATATTGAATGCAAATTAAATTTTAATTACATTCCTCTATATTTCATTGGAACCTCAATTTTATTGTGTAAATTATAAATTGAAGGTTTTAATTTGAAAACTTGAATTTTACTTTATTTTTAAACAGTTTTATTTATTTAAATTTTGTTATGCAAAATTTAACTTGCATATGCATGAAAACTTGCATACCCAAGTTTTAATTAGGTTCTTCCGTCCGTCCATCCGTTTTCTTCTTCTTCTTCTTCTTCTACCACCCCACTCTTTCTCAAATCTCACTCCACCAGTTTTCTATATTTTTTGCATGTCTTATTCTTACACCCGACAACGAAGCTAGCTTAGAGATTATCCAAGGTCTGCATTTTTGTAAGGATGATCTTCTCAATAAGTGGATCCCATAAGCTAGTTTAAAAAAGTCGTACATGCAGCGCCAATATAGAGAGAATTTTTAAAAACTAAGGGTCAATCTAAAAAATATATATTTCCACCCAAATTATCCTCACGTTATAAACACATGGTCCAATTTATAGAAAAAAAATGTATATTCAACTCAAATTGATTCTTAAAATTTAAATAATTTTTTATATAAAAATGCCTATTAATTGAACGCGCCACAGAAGACTTGTTATAATATATATAGATAGATAAATATATAGATTTTGCTTCTGATTCTCAAATTTTTTAATAATAAAATGTAGAAAAAAAAATACCGGGACAACTATTAACAAATAACATGAAATTGGAATACTCCAAGGCATAAACGCTATCTTTTAAGAGATGTTTCTCCCCTTCCGGTAGAAACCGCGATGTCACTCTGGGGTGAAAAAGAAAATCTCTCTCAGGATACAATGGAGGTCGTTTGATTCAAGGTGTGACTAATTGACAAAACTAAAGAATACACTCTGAAAGTGAGACTGATGATGCCTAAAAAGAGATGAAGAAGATACGAATTTGTTATGTCTTAGGAACTGGTTGAGGGTCGAATTTATAGCTTCAGTAGTATCTGTTGGTCGTGACTGTTGGGCTGTCAATGGTTGTCACCAACGGTTGTCTCCAACAGTCAATGAACATTTACACAAATACGTGGTATTTACAAAAACAACATAACCTAAAAATAATAAATTTTATTGAAAATATCTAACATAAAATATATTAAAATTTACAAAAACAAAATCAATAAATAATGTGGTATTTTTTTATTTTTTTCCCCTCCAATTAGAGCTGGATCACTAATTAGTCATTGGCCCCATATTCATCTAATACTATTTAGTCCATTCTACATACAGTGTCTGATTCCAT
Source organism: Macleaya cordata (assembly GCA_002174775.1). Lineage (NCBI taxonomy): Eukaryota > Viridiplantae > Streptophyta > Magnoliopsida > Ranunculales > Papaveraceae > Macleaya > Macleaya cordata. The sequence goes on from MVGT01002568.1 coordinate 114,345, forward strand.
CAAATACTATAATACCCACAACCTGAGTCAATTATAACACTAGTGCTTGAATATGTGGAACCGAAACCATCAAATTAGGTTCCCAGCTGAACGAGTCAGTGTTGTTGAGTACCCATTTACACCCATAGGGTCTAGGGTGTTGAAAAGTCTGTCCCAGTCCTTATTGAACTCACTGGAACCATATCCAATTAAACAATTCTGTTCTTGTAAGTTCTAGTTTCGATACTCTAATAGGCAGAATTGGAATTGGGATAACCGATTCTGGTTCCAGTTGGTTGGATATTTCCATTCTAATTTTTTAATATTTAATTCTTATATGCAAAAACTATTAGCAATTATAGACAAATCAACAGGGAAAAATAAAAACAATGAATATTAATAGGCCCGATTCTGAATCTGTGGGTTCCGTTTAGGTTCCATCGGATACCAAAATAACCAGTGCCGAAACTAATTAAGTATAATGCTAAACTTACAACAAAATCTTACATAATTTTTTACCGAAAGTTAATCCGAGATTGAACTGTTTTCACATATTTTCGTGATTCGTGTCCATCCTTGTGAAGTGATATCTATTATAATACCGTAGTGCTACGGTTACCGAAAAACTTACAGAATTATCTACAGAAAAGAATAATTTTGGGTTTGATGCAAATCACGAGGGTATGTGACGTAAATCACGAAGGTGTCTGAATACACACTATCGTCAGATTTTTATTCTGTAGGTTTTTTTTTTTAGGATTTTGTTGTAAGAGCATCTCCAATGCAATGTGAATGTGGTAAAATAAGACTGTCACGTAGAAAAAATACTCATTTTCCAAAAAAAAAACTCCTCAAATAAACTGAGTTGGTAGTGGAATAGAATGCTATTGGTGGAATTGACGTGAAAAACGAGGACATTGTGAAGTTGAATGTCTAGAATTTGAAAGAATTGGACATTCAACTTCACAATGTCCTCGTTTTTCACGCTAGTGTCTTTCCATTCTACTAATGGCATTCCATTATACTGTCAACTCAACTTAAAATTGTATTTTCACATTAGCATTTGAGGATTTTTTTTTAGAGATGTGTATTTTTCCTACGTGGCAGTCTTATTTTACCACATTCACATTGCATTGGAGATGCTCTAAGTATAGCATTATCTATTACAAGCTCTGTGCACGTGCGTTGCACATGTTTATTTTGGGTTTGTTCTTTAATTATAGTTGTTACTAATTAATGTGTATGCTGCTCATTAATATTAAATGGAGTTACTTAATGCTAGAGTTCTATTTAGTACCAACTATGCCCTCCATTTCATAAATAATTTACAATTATATATATCCAATTTACTTATAGAAAAACACACATAAGGGTATTTTAGGAAGTTTTGGCAAAATAGGCTTCACTTGGGTATTTGCATTACATACTAGTATAGATATAGATATAGATATAGATAATATACTATAGGAGAAGCATTTCTTGCAACATTTCTCTCTCACAAGCATTCTCCTTAAATCTTGATACCTATCACTCTCTCTCAAATATCTTTCTTCCTAAAGATTTTCTCTTTAAAAATTTATAATAACTAGTCTTATATGGCATGTTCAATTAATGGGCACTTTCTATAAAAAATTATTTTAAATTTAATTAGTTTTTAGATATATTTTTAAAACAAAATAGTGAAATGATTAAATATTAATTTATTTTGTAAAATATATATTACTAATTGTAAATATTTCAGTTAATTATTTTTTCTTTTTTTTCCTTAAACTCATATTTTAATTTTTAATTTTTTTCTTTATTTAGTTATGATGAAGTATTTTATTTTTTAGAAACTTTTTTTTATTTAGTGTTGATAATATGGCACTCTAATTTTTCTTTAAATTTTAACGGTCAATTTGGTGACGACATGTGGCAACCAATGTTTCATCTTTATAAAATATATATAGATTAGAAACTTAAAGAAACTAAATTTTCTAAGTATAATAAATTTCTTTCTCTCTAAAAAAATCTTCCATTAAAAATTAATAGTAATTAAAATTCTAAAACAACTAAATTTTTTAATTATCTAATAAAAAAAATTAAAATTTATTGGGTAATTTGCGTTTAGACCCTAACTTTTGACCTGTTTTAATGTTTAGGCCCTAATGTTGTCCAATTCCGAGTTTAGGCCCAGAAATCCAGTTTTCTGTCCACGTTCCGTCTTCTCTCTTTCTTTCTTACAACTTTGCCCTTCTGTTTAAAAGTCAAATCTAACAACTTTAAGTTAACATAATTACATGCACCGACAATGAAGTATGACCCATTGACACATTATTAAATAATATTTTTTATATTTAAATAGTTACTATTAATCCAATGGTTTATATTAAATGTGAACCCCATTAATTAAATACTAATTTAGAGGGGTCACAATTTTTTATTAGATAACAATCAAATGGCTTGGATTATGATGGACCTATTAATTAAATGGGACCCACTAAATTTAGTAGGACCATTGATATGAATTTAAACTAACTTAAATTAAAAGATTAATTTAAATCGAATAATACTCGCAAGTGCACGAATCATACATAGATATGGCTCGTATTACGAGGTCGATCCCACGAGGACAAAAATAAAAAGTATCAAACTAAATCTAAAATTAATTAAATCCTAATCCTAGCAATTTAAATTCAGAGATGATTTAAAAACTAATGATTAAAATAAAGCAAGAAAAATTAAACACCTAATTAAAAACAATTGAGTAAACCAATAGGAGAAACTACTAAGGTTTTCAGAATCTACTTTGTAGAACCCACAATAATGTTATGTATAAATATTAATTTTCTTCTCGTTAACCACATACTAGGCTAGTAATCAAACACGCTAGTACGGAAGATTTATACATTGAAATCCTTTTATAAACACTCTAAAATATTATTCCACTTCACTTGAAGGATCAAAAATAAATTAATCTAAGTATCCGAAAAATCGAAAAAATACAAATTATCCACTTTTGATTTAATACGTTGCGAAACTAAGTTAATAATTGGTAGAAACTATCCCAAACTATATGTAAGATCATCACATGTGTTCGAAGTTTTATCCCTAACAATTATACGAAGTACAAATAATTAAAACATTAAAACCACTTTCGAGAAGAAAAATAAACATCCATATACGCCATTATTGTATCATCCACAAAGCTTCATCCTCAACCCTAGTTGAGGGTTTAGCGTTTGAAGAAACAAAATAAATAATTAAATAATATTTTATTGATCATGTAACGCCCCGTACCCCAAGACACGGGACATTATCATCAGTTTACAAAGAAACTCAAATCCGACAGAGTCTCCTCTGTAAACTGGACCTAAGTACACCTGATAAACACAGTGCATACAATAATATACACAACGGAAGCAAATAAAACTAAGTGTACGCACAAGAATGCCACCCATTTTTTTTTTTCGAAATCTTCATCCATTCTAAAGCTACCCTGTACACAAACCATTATGTTCCACATTTCGTTGATATTAAGTATACTGGTGATAACATATATACATTTAAGTTTAGTTCTCTATCATAAGATATATTTATAATAGCAAAAGAAACTAGTAAAGTTTTAAAATTACATAACATAGTCTCTAAAAATAACCCAATGAAATAGACATCCAGCTCTATGATATGACTGATAGGAACCTACACAAAGATAACAAAATGGGCTCCCTCGTTTCAAACAACTCGTCACAGAACCACTTGGCATCCTACCCTGATCCTGAAATGCCAACTGTAAAACCACAT
>MVGT01002568.1:119333-153436 GCA_002174775.1 Macleaya cordata
GGAAAACCACTAAAACTCGATTAAGACACGAAAAACTCAACGTAACTCATGCTAAATTCATCATAACAACAAGCTTCTCTACCGAAATCTCAATTTAACCTAATTCACATTTAGATTTCATTCCTCAAACAAGGATACAAACCCAAAACAGAAACTTTAAGCAAAACCCTAGATTTTTGCTTCCAATCCTTTATCAACAAATCATTTAGATTAAATGATGAACACCTTCACCAAAATTTTCGTTTTCCCTTTAAATACCTCAATTTTCATCATTAAAATTTCATCCAAAACAGAAAAAGAGGTTAAAATCTTACCTCAACTACGAAATCAGGCCTTAGAAACATCATTTCTCCACCTTTAGACTCCTTCAACAAGATCTACATCAACAAAACAAGTGAGCAAAAACCTTAAATCATTTTACTAGAAAACAACAATGATGAAAGGCTTTTAGGGTTAGAGAAATTCACCTAAAACAAGATGAACAAGGGGGGGAGGTTGAGGCTAAACCCCTCTCTTTGTCTCCCTCTCGATCTATCTTCTCCTTCTTCTTCTTCTGCTGCTGCCGGCGGCAGCAGCTGTTCTTCCCCCCCTTCCTTCTACGTGGACAGCAGCAGCTGCTGCTGCTGCTGCTGCTGTCTTCTTCTTCTTCCTCAGCTCCTCTCTCCCTCAGCTCTCTCTCGGTCTCTCCCTCACGATTTCTCTCTCACTCCCTCTCTCAAAGTCTCTCTTATACTCTCTTTTTTTTTCTTTTCTTTTTTTTTGCTGCTACCTTTATTTGTTTGTTTTGCTTTTTTTTTTGACAGATCAACACTAAGCTGATTGGGGGGAGGGGTGGTGACGGGTTACTTTTGGGTCACGGGTTGGGCCGCGGGTCAGGCCAACCCGTGTCCCCCAAACCCAGCAAAAAAAATCCCTTTTTTGTTTTGCTTGTTTTTATTTATTATTATTATTTATTATTCTTTTTTTATCGGCACACTTCTCAGCCTCAAATATGTGTATGCTTCATGCATATTACCCCACGTGTCCGTCCTCCGACACGTATGTCACTGACTCGTTGGGTTGAGTCGCGGGACCGAATTCGCGGGGTTTCACAGATCAAATTAGTGTACTTACAAAATTATTCCAAGATTACAACCTAGCCTCTCTCTCTCTCCACCGATTTCTCTCTTCCTCCACAGCCTCTGTCTTTCTCTCCACACATGAATAGTACGGTCCCTTCCCTCTCTATATTGTCCTCTTTTTATAATAAAAAAACCTAACTAAATTGAGTCGTAATAGGAATTATCTCTCAGTGGGGACTTTGTATTTCTTGTTCCTGTTAAAAACTAATTCTATGTATTATAGAATTCCAACAAAATAGGTGCAGGTGGGGTCTACAAGAATGAAAAGTTTGAAAATAATATCCCTAAAGCTATTTTCACACAAAATGTTTGACCCAAAGTCTCACACAAAATTTTGTGGGATCCACATTGATACAATCCGAGGGCTAATTTTTTGTGAGGACGTTCTACTCCTCATGTAGATCATCCTCACAAAAAATCATCATATTCTAAAATTTCTAACCTCATCATAAGTTGATTGAAAATTAACAGTGAGAAATAAACAGTGAATACAAGGATAACTTTTGATTGGGTTAAATATTTTAGAATAGGATAATTTTTTATGAGGATGATCTACATGATGAGTAGAACATCCTCACAAAATATTAGCCCTCAGATTGTATCAATGTAGGTCCCACAAAATTTTGTGTGAGACTTTAGGTCAAACTATTGGGTGAAAGTAGCATTGCTCAAATAATATTTGATTTCAGCTAATTTAATGGGGTCCACCATCCTTTACGTAAGAAGTAGATTAATAAGACTAAACCATTGATGACATCATTTTGGCCTTAGTATATCTTGGATCCGTTGACTTCTTTGAAACTATTTTGACTTAGTTTGATCCATTTGCATGCGCCAAGGACATGCAAGTTATAATGGTTGCCCTTATAAATTCTAGCAGGTGCCCTCATCAATTAGCGTATTTAATCAGTTTTGCTCATCAATTGATCTGCACCACTTCGTGTGTACTAGGACCTTCGTCAAAAGTTATAATTTGTCGGTTTTACCGCATTTTGCCTACTCCACTTATATTCCCTGCATACAAACAAAATACATTTAATTAATTCAAAGTAAATAAAATAAGTGACTAACTTATATAAAAATACAGGGCCTTGAATCTTTAAGCCGGACACTTCTTGAATTGTACATCTTCACTTTTTCTTCAATTGTTCTACTTTGACTTGAATTTCAACTTTTTTTCTTCTTTTTCTTTACATTTTTTCTTTCATATTCTTTTGTAGAAGAAAAATACCACTTCTTGCATATAGAACTTTATCTTGATATAGCTCAAATGAAGACATATACTGAACACACACTGTCTTTATTTTCTTTCCTTGATCATCCCTATACCCTTCTTAGAAATAATGAAACTAAATGCATTTATGGTGTTGAGGTGGTGGGGTGATGGCTAGAAAAATTACCAATGGAATGATGATAGATTTTAGATGGCTATGATGGTGAAACCTAATTTACCTATTATCATCTACCAAGTCAAGAGAGGTATGTCATGTATCATTTCAGACTACAAGATTGAGATTTTTACAATCCTAATGTCACCCTCAGTGGTTGAAAAATAATTATAGCACTCATGAGATCAAAGAAAGTGCCAGAAAATAACTGTGAGATTGAGTAGCTCTTCATTCTACTCAGAATTAGCGCAGAAGAGATCTCTCAACGGACAATGAAAGGCCAACAAACTCACACTAGGTAAATAAAACTCCACTAATGATTATTCGGGATCTCTCAATTAGGCTCTTTCTTCACTTAGGTTACACTAATGTGGCTATATAAATGAATTTCTCTAAGACTTGATATTTCTTAAAAACTTTTAGCAAAGGGATAGTATAATAAACTAAAATTCAAAATTTATTAGCAAACTAAAAATCAATCTGTTAAAATCACAAAGATTCTAATTCACATTTTATTTAATTACATCATCAACTTAAACCATATTCAATTTTGAAACTCATTGACACAAAATACAAAAAATTAATTTTTTGTCCCTTACCCCCAAACTTAAATCAAATATTATCCTCAATGTTAAGAAATAATATAAACACAAGAGATATAATGAAATAAAAATAGGTATAAGGAAAGAGGTTACCATAAAGTGAATCGGTGCCCAAAATTAGCATGGGTTGCCTCTCAGCAAGCGCTAAGTTTAAAGTCTTCAGCCAGACAGATCAAGAAGGTCAATCCTGGTAGACAGGATATTTCAGAAGAGTTTACTCAACTTCTGGAGGAAGTAACTCTAAAAAAGGTTTAAGACGTTGACCATTAACTTTAAAAATATTACCGTTTTTAGTGTTCTTGACATCGACAACCCTATATGGATATATATGATGAATTTCAAAGGGACCAGTCTATCTAGAATGTAACTTACCAAGAAATAGATGCAACCTAGAATTTTACAAAAGGACTTTCTCACCAATTTTAAAAGAATTATGATTAATATTTTTATCATGAAACACTTTCATTCGGTCCTTATATATTTTGGCACTGTGGTATGCATCATTCCTAAACTCATTGAGTTGAAGTTTCGTGTGTGAACCATCTTTATCAAGGTTGAAATTGAACGTTTGGATTGCCCAATATGCTTTATGCTCTAATTCCACAGGCAAGTGGCAGGCTTTGCCAAAGATGAGCCGGTAAGGTGACATCCCAATTGGTGTTTTGAAAGCAGTACGGTATGCCCATAGTGCATCATTTAGTCGAAGTGTCCAATCTTTGAGGCTCGGATTAACCATTTTTTCTAAAATTTATTTTATTTGCCGATTAGAGACTTCAATTTGGCCACTAGTCTGTGGGTGATATGGGGTAGTAACTTTATGAGTAATCGAATACTTTTTAACCAATGATTCAAATGCACGATTACAAAAGTGCTTACCCCCATCACTAATAATGGCTTGAGGAGTTCCAAAACAAAAGAATATATTATCTTTTAAAAATTGGACTACAACCTTGTGATCATTTGTTTTACAAGCTACCACCTCGACCCATTTGGAAACATAGTCAACCGCTATAAGAATATATAAATTGCCTAAAGAATTAGAAAATGGACCCATAAAATCAATACCCTAGACATCAAAGATCTCAATTATTAAAATAGGATTAAGAGGCATCATATTCCTACGAGTAATACTCCCTAACTTTTGACAACGTTCACACGCCTTACAAAATACATGAGAGTCACGAAAAATTGTGGGCCAATAAAAACCACACTGCAAAATCTTTGCAGCGGTCTTTTTCGAACTAAAATGACCCCCATATACATGATCATGACAAAAAGAGATGACACTAAGATGCTCACTATCAGGCACACATCTCCTAATGATCTGATCAGGACAATACTTGAACAAGTAAGGATCGTCATAGAAAAAGTAACGTACCTCGCTTAAAAATTTAGACTTATCTTGTTTAGTCCAATGTGATGACATTTCGCCAGTAACAAGATAGTTCACAATATCAGCAAACCAAGGTAATTAGGAAGTAGTAAAGATTTGTTCATCAGGGAATATCTCGATAATAGGTAAGGGCTCAGATGAAGAATCTATGATAAGCCTAGACAAGTGAACTGGTACCACATTTTTGGAATCTTTCTTGTCCCGAATTTCAATATCAAACTCCTGTAGCAACAATATCTAGCGAATTAAACGCGGTTTAGCATCCTTCTTTGAAAGAAGGTACTTAAGTGCAGCATGATCAGAGTGGGTGATGACTCTAGACCCTAAGAGATAAGACCTAAACTTGTCTAAGGCAAACACAACTGCTAAAAGCTGTTTTTCTGTGGTGGAATAATTTATTGTGCATCATTCAGTGTCCTACTTGCATAATAAATTACATGGTGAAACTTATTTATGTGTTGCCCTAAAATTGCTCCAACTACATAGTCAGATGCATCACATATAATATCAAAGGGCTCACTACAGTCAGGGGGGCTGAATAATAGGGGCAGAGGTCAACAACAACTTAAGCTTCTCAAAAGCTTTTGAACCCTCATCATCAAAGACAAAAGCAGCATCTTTAGCAAGTAAATTACAAAGTGGTCTAGAAATTTTGCTAAAGTCTTTAATAAATCGACGATAAAAACAAGCATGACCTAAGAAAGACCTAATTTCTTTCACTGTACGTGGCTCAGGAAGACTAGAGATCAAGTTAATCTTAGCTTTATCTACCTCTATTCCCTTGTTAGAAATAACGTGCCCTAAGACAATTCCCTTACGAACCATAAAATGACACTTCTCCCAATTCAAAATGAGATTTTTCTCCTCACAACGAATAAGAACTAACTTCAAATGATGGAGACACTCGTCAAAAGATGATCCAAATACTGAGAAATCATCCATAAATACCTCTAGGAAACGCTCTACCATGTCAGAAAAGATACTAATCATCCACCACTGAAAAGTAACGGGTGCATTGCATAACCCAAAGGGCATGCGACGATAGGCGAACGTACCAAATGGACAAGTGAAGGTAGTCTTCTCCTGATCCTCTGGTGCAATAGGTATTTGGTTATAACCAGAATAACCATCAAGAAAACAGTAGTATGAATGACCGGCTAATCTCGCAAGCATTTGATCAATAAAAGGAAGGGAAAAGTGGTCTTTCCTCGTGGCCGAGTTCAACTTTCTGTAGTCGATACAAACTCTCCACCATGTGGTCAGACGAGTGGGAACTAACTCATTCTGGTCATTTTGGACTACTGTAATCCCTGATTTCTTAGGTACAACCTGAACGGGACTGACCCAAGAACTATTCGAAATGGAGTATATGATACCCACATTTAATAACTTTAGGACTTCAACTCTGACAACCTCTTTCATATTTGGATTAACCCTATGTTGCATTTCCCGCGAAGTTTTGGCATTTTCTTCTAAATGAATACGATGCATGCACATAGAAGGACTTATACCCTTAATATCTGTTATGGTCCACCCTATGGCTAATTTGTGTTCCCTCAAGACATCAATTAGTTTATCTTCTTGTTTTTCTGTTAACTCAGAAGCAATAATGAGAGTAAGACTCTCATTTGGAGCTAAGTATGCATATTTTAACTCAGATGGTAATGGTTTTAAGTCTAATTTAGGTGGTGACTCAACAGAAAGGATATATTTAGACTCAATAGGTGGTAGGGCTTCTACTCTGGCTTTCCAAGTTTCTGTGTCCATAGGAGGGGTAGAATCTAACAGTGCATTAACCAATTGGGTTATTGATTTTTACTTATTTAAACACTTCCATTATCTCATTATAATGATTACCCATCTTAGTCTTTTGAAGCCTTTGTGGGAAAGGAGCAGTAGGGACAAAAGTTTTTACGGGTGGTGCAACAGGTTGCACTGGGACAAAACTAGGACTCTGACTCTCTAGGTCAGCTGATGAAGTGATCTTATCTTATTCCACCATTTTCTGCGACTGACTTCCATCAATTTCTCCATCTTCACTGGGTATTTAGACTCTATTGTCTACCTGTCTACCATACCTAAGGGTTGTGATGGCCTGAATATACTCACGAGAACCTAAGTTGGAGGGATCATTGACCTCAAATTGACCCTTGAGGTTAGGTACAAGTTGACTAGGGAATTTACCCTTCTCACGTTCTCCTATAACAGTTGCTAATTGACCCATTTGGGTTTTTAAAATAGAGAGTTCTTAGCTATTAGTTAAGAATGCCTGATTAATGGTTTTCATAAATTGTTGTAAGGTTTCCTCTAAAGATGGTTTCTTCTGATGTGGTGGAATATACGGAGGACCTTGATGGGGTACATGTGGATAATTCATGTATGCCTGCACAGGGGGTTGCACTATATGATTATTCTGAGTCTGCCCTTGACTCCAAGAGAAATTATGATGGTTCCTCCAGATAGGATTATACGTGTCAGAGAAAGGGCTACCAAATAGTTTCTTATATATGTTAAGAGCATTAGCTTGCTAAGCTATATACTCATGAAATGATGCAATAGAAGGACACACTTAAGCTGTGTGAGAAGGACTCTCACATAATTGACACACTTCACTAAAGGCATGAACAGAAGAACTATCCCCTTTACTCATGGATAAGGCTTCCACTTTTCTAGTTAAATTATCTATTTTAGCACTCAGATCTACCTCCTCATTAACTTCATAAATTCTGAAGAAAACCTATCTCTACTAGAAGACTCAATAATACTGCTCTGGCTAGGGCTCTGATTGTTGTTAATATTAATATTATTGTTGTTGATGGTGTTTTCTTTGTCTTTCATCATCATGATTTTCTCATCAGAAGAAAAAGAAGGAAAATGAAATTTAGTTTTAGCTTTGGCACCACCAAATTCTATGGCGGCAGCATCGTATGCTCTGGCAGCTTCTTCAGCCATGTCGAACATACCAAACCAAACACGACTCTTTTCTCTCTCCCCCACCTCTTAGATGACCTGAAAATCTCTTTCCTTTTCTCCCTAATCTCTCTCTTCCCACCGATCTATCTCTTTTTCCACCATCTCTCCCCACCGGCCCACCGCCAACAAAGATGGCCTGGAAAAATTCCGGCCACTTCTCCCCCTCTCCCTTTCTTTATCTCTTTCCCTTTCTATTTTTTCTCCTCCATGTGCCCCCACCTTCCTTATTTCTCTCCGCACAAAAGTTGAGGTGCCACGTAGATACCATGTCAAGTGTTTTTCAAAAAAACACCACAGCCAGTGTTCAAATAGCAGCATCCTCCATTTAACTAGGTCGTCAGCCTTCATTTTCGTTGTCAGTGATTATCAACTTTTTCCGTTGCCAGTGTAGATTATTAGGGTTAACAAGTTAAAGGACATATGGTAAAGTTGGAAGAAAAAAAGAGAAAAGACGGAACATGGATGTAAAAGTCGATTTCATGGCCTAAACTCAGAATTGGACAACATAAGGGCCTAAACATTAAAACCTGTCAAAAATTAAGGTCTAAATGCAAATTACTCCAAATTTATTTTAAAAAAAAAAAAGCGTGCCTTGCACAGGGTATTGGATCTAGTATATCTTAGTAGAAAATTTTTTAGGCTTTTCGATAAGCCTAGAGTTTGTAAGTTCCATATTGGTACCCATTCCAAACAGCGCTGCTGTTTGGACCGACAGGCTTACAAAACAAATGCCGAAGCTTATGTGGCATGGTGGGTCCCACTACCACATAAGTTAGAAATTCCCTCGTAGCACTTTTGGGAGGAGAAAAATGGTGGGTCCTACCTTATCACATAAGTATCTGGCATCAGTTTTGTAAACTGGCCGGTCCAAAAAGCTTTATTGCATTCCAAATCTGGTACTAAAATAAAACACCAAGAAAATCGGCTTCGGTCTGGTTTGATCTCCAAGTAAACAGGAACGGGTAGCTATTAACACTGCTGCCAAACATCAACTGACGTGGCACCGGAGTTGGTTGGTTGGGTTTGGATAGTTTGTTGTACCGGTTCTTTTTATTGAACTCATGAAATCACCTAGTAGTAGTAGTACGACAAGGAAACCATCAACAATTGAATTGGGTAACAATAAATAAATAATTAATTAAAAATTGACAAGTTCACGCGACTTCCGGTAGGACCCACTTCAGGAGATCGTTGATCCTTCTTCCTAATAATAATTATGTAAATCAAACCAACTTCAAACTACTTTATACCGTTCTAATAAACGTTTTAAGTTTTCATTATAAATTAGCTAGGTTTGATCCGACGTTTTGGTTAGAAACTTTATGAGACCGAAAAACGAAAACTTGTATGGGACGGAAAAACTGCAAACTTATGAAAGTTTATAACGAGGAGGATGACCTGATTTAATCACATGGAACAACTAGATCATCGATTAGGGTTTAGGATTGAATTCAAATGGTACCTGATTTATAAATTGATGCCGATTTTTTTTTCTTTTGATTTCTTTATAATTTTTAACATTTTTTGTGAATAAAAATTAAACATAAGAGAACCATAATCGATCAACAACAGAATTATTGAAAGTTTGGTACCGACCCATATATACCACAGTGGGTCACCAACACACATTGATTTCGTTAGTCACGCCATGTCTGCTGTGTGCCAGGTGCATCCTATGAAATAAATTCCAATGATTAGCACGCCATTTAATAAAGTATTTGTACGGGCCACCAACCATAAATTTCAAAATTCATTAATTTTTAATCTATAAATCGAATTTTGATTAAATTTATATTTTTAGAAAATATTTTAGGGAACAACGATTTAGTCTTATTTGCAGGGTAATATGAAGATTCGGTCGCAGTTAAAAATATTATGAAAATTTAATCTAAAAAGATAAAAAAATGCACATGTGCATTTTCTTAGAAAAGAATGCCCCAGCAGTTCGTACACAAGCAATAAGCACCAACTAAATTTTTTATTTTATTTTTAAAATAAAAAATAACATAATTTTTTAAATACAAATCAGTTTTTCATAAAAATCTTACATTTGAGATATTTAAAATGAGACTAGTCAACAATATTTTTTCTTTAAAAAAATTTTATATTACGAAATATAAAAATTCAAATTTGCATTTGCAAAATTAAATTTACATTGCAAAATCTCATTTTCACACGTACTACACTTCTACCACGACTACACGTACTATTCCAGTTGAACATGTCTAGCACAACTCCACACTCCTAAAAATTAGCTAACAAAATAGAAGTGGGCCTACTATTCAATAATCCACGTACAAACAACTTGAGGAACAAGTTCCTCTTAAAAAATACTAAATTAATTACTCCTAAACAATAGAGCATCATTTATTAAAGAAAAACTACATAAGTGGCTGACATTCACCAAAAAAAACTAGCAATTAAGAAAAAAAAATTCAAGAAAAAAAAAATCATATCAAACATACAAAGAACTAAAGGTGCCCTATCAAGGTAATTGTTGACATGTAGGGAAAAAATCATATCAAGCATACAAAGAACTAATAGTTTTTTTGGACAAGGATTTTAGGGAGGGATTTTGTGGGGACCAGAGATTTTGAAAAAAAATATAACATGATTTTTCCACCAAATCCCTGGTCCCCACAAAATTCCTCCCCCAAATCCCTTGTCCAAACAGACTATAAATTTAACCCTAGAGACGTTTGTTTTGCAAACGTTCACCACAATTGCATAATAAAGGGGTGCTTGGTAGGTTCAGGGAAAACACACTTATCAGAAATTTCTGCGGTGGGCCCACCACTTTAAGACAAAAAGTTCAACAAACGTTCGCAGCACTTTTAGTGCTTTATTTTGTCTGTGTATTCAACGACCTGCAAACTAGGGGTGGGACTTGGGTTAGGTCAACCCGACCAACCCGAACCCGCCCCGGTATTTGGGCAAGCATGGGCGAAGGTTGCTGGGCATTTGGGCAAGTAAGGGTATTATTTTGCTAACCCGTAGTCAAATTTGGGCAAGCATGGGCAGAGATAATTGCCAACCCAAGTAACCCGCCCAACTCGAGAAACTTATATATATAGATATATATTAAGATTTAAATTGATTTCTAACATGGAAATATATGACCAGAAAAAAGAAAACTCTAATTTTACCAAGTATTTTGAAAGATATAAATGGATAAATATATTAAGTTACTAATACATGGTGGAGGTATTAAGACCCAAAATAAAAATTTTCATTTTGTCTAATTATATGTAAAGTAAAACTATAATATTACTTAATAAGTAAAACTCAAAATAGTATAAAGATAATTATAGATTTGAATTTTGTTGTTACTATATTTTGTTTAAATTTTTCATTTATTATGTGAGTAGATTGTTAATTTGTTTATCTTTTTAAACTATGAAGGATATTTTATTTATTTAAGTTTATTATTTATTTTTTATTAATTTTTTTGTATTAATAATTTCATTCAATCACCTAAATTTATTGAAACATGGGCAACCTGAAGAACCCAAGAAACCCGAAGAACCCGAAAAACCCACTCGGCCCATGCGTGGATAAACCTCTTAAAGGTTTTGTGGGTTCTATGGGCGTTCTAGGCAAATGAGGTACAGTGTGGGCATGGTATGTCCAAAGCCTCTAACCTGCCCAACCCGCCCGAGTCCCACCCCTATAGTTTTGTACTTTCTCACTCTCTAACTTAACACATTTAAAAATTAAGAAAGAAGTCTAAAATTGGTAAAACATGTAAGTAAAAGATGCACAAGAGTTTGAGAAAAAGACTAAAAATTTGTTATTTGTTAAAAAAAAGACTAAACAATCAATAAGCAACTAATAAAAGATATTTTTAAAAAATTAATTAAAGATAGCTGTGACTAAACAGTAATATACCTTGTGAATTTGGAGTAATCGGTTGAAATCTCAAACATTTTTCAAGATGTTCAAAATTAGATCAGACAAAAACAATACTAAATTTAAAATATATATATATATGTATATATATATATATATATATATATCTTAGTAATTCGACTATGGAAACTTAGAAGATAATGCAAATTGTAACTTGCATATAATATGCAAGTTATAGTTTGCATAGTCTATTTTTATGCATATTTTGCATTTGCTTCGTGAATGAATTTTTTTTTGAATTTGATATTCATGTCTGATTTTATTTTAAAGATTTTAAAAAATGCTTTCCACCAATATAAACTTGGTTCAAATCCGATTTATATTTTAAAATTTATGGCCATTTTTTTTAAATTAATTAAAAATTTTTTGCTAGCGTGCACTAAAACTTATTTCATTAGAAGATTTTTTTTTTCTTTTTGCATTGTGCTAATGTGAGCAGAACTGTGCATACACAAAAAAGTCTATCCTCTCTTTTTTTTTACTCATGCAAGGGTATCCCACTCCATCTCTGAAAAAAAAATGCTAAGTTGTGTTTAACAACCATGTGTATTCTTATATTCAACATTCACGATGGATGTAAGCACGTGTAAAATGAACATACTCTCCACTAGAATTCTGAAAAGGCAAGGGGCCCTTCCCAACATTTTTTGAAGCAGCAATTTCCTATTCTAACTTTAGAATATAATTCAAAATTGGTGGCGGAGATGCTTTTGGCTTTTTTTTTTTTTAATTTTTTTTAACTAAAAAAAAAAAGCATTCTTAAAATTTCTTAAAATGGAGAACTTATCTTTTTTTACACTTATTTTTTATACAAGAAAAATGCTAAACTTGTTGTATTTTCTACTGCAAACTTTACTGCAAAAGTCATCCCACATCACAAATAATTTCACATCCTTCGATTTGCGTCATTTTCTAATTGACACAAATATCCTCCTAAATAGCTTTTACAGTATAACTTGCACTAGTGTAGAACCTAGGTGAAGACGATTGATTTTAAAAAGAGCTCATTTTTTTTAAAGAAAATCTCATTATAGAAGAAACATCCTCATAAGTATACAACTTTAACACATATTGGTTAGGATAGGTGTTAATGTCATGAATAGATAAACAATCAATCATCTATCCAAAAAGATAAACAATCAAATCATTCAGGAAAATATAACGTTTGATTCACGAAAATCAAAATTAGGTATTAGTCGTTGGAATACATGTCAAATATTGTGTCAGAAATTACCTTATTGCCACAAAATTGACATTTAATTATAGAGACGGATTGGTTATATTGTTATTCTTACATTGATTGTACATTGGTCCGTGGGATGATATTCAATGTCTGATTTTAAGTTATAATATTTTCCTCCTCATGCTCATCATTCTCACAAAAAAGAAAAGAAAAAATAATTTTAAAACTTACAACCCATCATCCATAAAATGAAATCAATGGTAAAATGGATAGCTCTAGCACCATTAATTTTCAGTGATTTCAAATCACCGGATGATGAGGTTACAAGTACTAGAATATTTGAATGTGCTAATTTTAGTAGGATGATCAACATGATGATGAGAATACCCTAACTTAAAATCAGCCCTAAGTGGAACCCACAAATAATGTATGAATGACAATATAACTTGATCCACTCTCTTAAATATATGGATAAATAGATATAGGAGCCAAGATCCTCATACAATTATGGATTTGTACAACGTGCTTACACGACTTCTTGGGGGTTTATATGAAGATGATTCAAGAGTTGACTTTAAGTGAATATGTTATATTCATCATGTGGATCATCACCGACAAAAATCTCCATTTAAAAACTTTTAACTTCATAAAAAAGATAGGTGATTTTTGCGTTGTCTCTATGTAGGCCACAAACATTTCCACACAATAAGTTTTTACTAAAATCATATGGCTTTTTGTTAAATAATTTGTCAGTGAACTGATAATATAAATTTTATAAAATGATATCTATTGTGTAAAACCGACAAACCACTATGTAATTGTGTTGTCGACTTTACATTACTAACAATCTATTTTGTATTGTCGGCCATCTGGAATCGGCAATATAAAATTTAAGTTGTCTAGATTTAGTAAAAAATTGTGTAGAAATAACATTGGCCCTATTTATTTTTATTTTTAATTTTGAATCAATTTTCAATAGGATTAGAACTTTTAAAATTGGATAATTTTGTAAAGGCGCTAGATATTTCCTTCACAACTTTTTATTAAATCCAGACAACTTAAATTTTATACTGTCGGCCTCATATAACTAACAATGCAAAATAGTTTGTCAGTAATATAAAGTTGATAATACAATCACAAAGTAGCTTGTTAGTATTATACACCCTCTATATCATTTTATAAAACTTGTACTGCAATTCAATAAAAAGTTGTGTGAATTTATCCTTAGCCTTTTGTAAAAGGATGACCTTTACACTTGGATCACCTCGATGTAGATCCCACAGAAATCTTGAACGTCCATTCTGCCTCAATAATAAAATAGATAACAATAGTGCTGTTTGGGCCGACTATTTTACAAAATAGTGGGTCCCATCTTACCACATAAGCGTCTAGCACCACTTATGTAAAACCATCAGTCCAAAAAGTATTATCTATTATCTATTATAATATACTATAGGAGAAGCCTTGGGTTAACAACACTCTCTCTCTTAGGTGTGAGTTAAAAAAACCTACATTATAAATATATGGCCCAATCTAATATCTATTATTGGGTTAACAAAATCCTCTCTCTTAAGTGTGGGTTAAAAAACCTACATTATAAACATATGATACAATCTAAAACAACTAAATTTTCTAATATCTAATAAAAAAATTCAATTTTTTTTTTTAAAAGAAGCCCCCGTGCCTTCCACGGGATATGAGGGGCTAGTAATATACTATAGGAAAATTCTTTCTCTGTTACTTTCTCTCAAATTTTTTTCTCCCTTATAATTTTAAAGTAACTAAGCTTTCTAATCATAATAAATTTCTTTCTCCCTAAAAATTGTCCCCCTAAAAATTTATAGTAATTAAAATTTTAAAATAACTAAAACTTTCTAATTATATAATAAAAAAATTCATTTTTTTTTAAATAAAAGCGACCGTGCAATGAGCCTAGTTGAATAGATAATAGGAGAGAATATATAAAAAAGAATTAAAAAAAATCTAGAGGTTCAGTGACATAAATAAATTCTATTTGTTTTTCCGTGTGTATGCAGATTCCTTGTTGGCGCTGGAAGTGGTACAATAAGAGTCTCTTTGTGGTTCGGATTCTGCACTAACACTCTATATCTCCAATATAATAATAAGAAGAAACCGACGACTCCCTCAATCATCCAAAAGCAGCTTTCATCCTTCCCACCTCCTTGTTATTGCCGGCGGATCGCTTCTTCTTCTTCTTCGTAAATCACAAACACTTTGCCCTCTCTCTCTAACTCTCTGTTTTTCACTCTATTGCTTTTCTTTGTCTCTCTTTCTCAGAGCATCTTCGACATTAATGGCGGAGGAAGAAGAGAAGACGAATATATTCGATGTGGAAAGCGCTGCGTCGCTAGTGAAGGATCTGAGAAAGAGCTTTGGAAGTGGTAAGACTAAAAGCTATGAATGGAGAGTACAACAGTTAAAAAGCATCATCAAGATGATCGATGAGAACGAAGAAGACATCGTTGAAGCTCTTCGTCTGGACCTTTCTAAGCCTCAACTTGAGTCTTTCGTTTCTGAGGTGATCTTATTATTCTTTTATTCGATTTTTTTTTTGAATTTTAAATTTCATTGCTTTTCCTATTCGATAGTACCCGTTTCATTAATCCTGATTAATTAATTTGTTTTTATTCTTCTCCTTCTCTTGTAATCTCTCAATGAAATTTAGGATAATTTTCAATCTTACTTTCTCTGAAAGATAGAAAGAATATAAATATATATTTTAATTTTGATTCCTCGGGTTTTGTTTGAAACTTTAACTTCAATTGGGTTGGTTTTAATTTATTCTCGACTTGTGTTCACTTTGCGTTCGATTCAGTATTGTTTTCTTCTCTTTTGGATTAAGTAATTTGGTACTGGTTTCATGAACCTTGACATGAAATTGAATATTGAAGTGAATTTCTACATAAGCATACCTGACAACTTCATTGAAGGTTCCTCCTACTCTTTGGTAGTTACTTACTAGAAATAATCTTCACTTGAATTTCTATTGTAATGTGACCCGCATGTCGAATGCAGGACGGATCAGAATGGGTTAAGTGTAATCTGGATTTGCTTATTTGGTCAGAAGGATTAATTTTAATCAACTCAAAACTTTGGCTAATTTTATTACACTTTTGGCTTACTCTGCAAAAGGGATGGGTTCAATTTTAGTTAAGTCAACAAATTAAGGAGAATTTTATGACACTGTTGGTTTAGACAAATAAGATTCATGGCATATATTTTTGTACAGGGTTTGTTTAAATTCATCAATTGGCTTAGATTATTGGGTTATTAAGTCAAAGTCAAATGAATTTAGATCCATGTGAAGAGATTTGATGCAACTTTACCCTTCCAGTCATCTGATTTGATGCTCCTCCTTCATACAGGTTTTGTGATCCTAATAAATTGGGATGAGTAGACAATTGTATTTGTTGTTTTAACATGTGGTCGATAATAGATCGAAGGGAGATTAATTCAAGTTATTATTCTTCTGTGGGTAGACAGCCATTTGATCTTCTCTTTTAGTGAATAATATCCAATATGAATTTCCGGGCCTCAAATAAAGAATGTATTGACTTTCGAATATGAATTTTCATCAATTTGTTTGATAATAGGGGATGCGTAGAGTGTCTGTCCTTTTTGCATAGACAGCTACTTTACCTATTACTGGAGAGCTACCAATAGGAGGTAACTTGCTGCTCTAACTTGCTAATCATAAAATCCTGTTCCAACTGTGGGAATGGTGGTTTGTTTATAATGACATGTTCCTAATTGGACCTTTCGGTTTCGAGATGCCCCTGGATATCCAACATTTGTCACCTCAACTTCACGATGAAAAACAGGATAACATTACGAAATTCAGACTCTAGCTGAGTTCTATATGATTATTTATTTTATTTATTTTATATTTTTTTTCCAACAACCTAAGATTCTAATGGTAGAATACTTATGAGAAATTGGTATCCCAGTTGTTCTATAACTTGCATGATTATATGGATTGTCTTGAAAGTTGGCCATATATGTTTGACTTGTGATTCTTGGATGTAGTAGGAAGTAATCAAATTACCATTTTAAGAAAATTGATTCTATACACAAATATGCACCTGGGTAGCTTTAGAAAAGTATGTTATGTTGGGGCTAAAATTTGGAGAATGTTTTTGCAAGTTTCAGGATGTTGTTCTCTGTTTGAAGATAAAGTTAGAACGCTTAGTCTTTTGGTTCTGATTATTATTTGCCCATATATTCATGCATACATAAAAAATACGAGTATTGTTTACCTGATGTGGTGATTTGGAGAAGCTACAATATATTACTCCTGCTGAAGTTTGTAGAAAAAATGACCCACTTCCGAATAATGTACTTGATTACTATATTTTTTTTTTTTTTCTTTTCCTTTTTCTTTTTTCTTGAGATTAGTTCACTTATATGGAATTTTTCACTCGCCAGCAATAAAAGTCCAATTGTGCTTTCTGTCTCGATTATATGGCTCAAACTCTTGTATTCAAGTCATATGGTTCATTGTGCAGATTTCTATGACAAAGTCAGCATGTGGTGTGGCACTTAAGGAATTAAAGCATTGGATGAAGCCAGAGAAGGTAAATCAGAATATTCACTCTTTTGGAAATATGTGTTGAATTGACCGTGGTATTTAGCAGCTGTTTTTTTTTGGAATTCTAACAAGTAAACTTCATTTAACCCAGATTTTTGAAATTTTTGCAGGCCAAAACTTCAATAACAACTTTTCCATCATCAGCAGAAATTGTTTCAGAACCACTTGGTGTGGTATTGATTATTTCAGCCTGGAACTATCCTTTCTGTATGTAGCCTACCTGGTATCTCAAACGCATCATTTCACACTGTTAAACTTCCCTTAGATACTACTGAATCCTATTTAAGTGGGCTACTAAAAAAAATGGAATACTTATGTGGAATGGAATTAGAATGTGTTCTCAAATGCGCTTTCTCTTTGCTATGGTTGTGCCTGAGTCCTGCTTTAAGTTGGCAATATTTTTGCTAATATGGTCTAGATTCATTCTACTCCCTTATTTCCTTATGTTAGCCTTTATCTATATTAGTGGTTTTAAACAAAAAAAGATTAGAGAAAGTTACATCCTTATGTGCTCATGCATGATTTTATTCCACTAGACCGTGTAGTTGTATCATCTTTAAATGTTTCTTGAATAACTTTTATCTCACGTGGATTACAAAGCCAGCTCGGTGCTTTAAGTAAAGATGAGCTCCTTAGTTTTTTTTTTTCCCAATTGTTTTCCTTATGATTTTGCTCTTCACCTTTTGGGAAGATTTTTTAAGTAATGGTTTTTTTTNTTTTTTTTATGATTAACTTTTTGAACTAATGCTTCGATATATGCAAACTCCACCAACAACATTGTAGGATTTTCCTTCCGAGGATGAAGTCCTATAACCAAGTCCTTTTGGCTAAAAGTTCATGAACCATGTTCAAAGTTTTCTGCATTGAACATTTCTGGGTATCATAAAATGCCATTCGCAACTGTCTTTTGCTCATAAAATTGGTCATCTCAATCTAATCAAAATAATGTTTAACTAATGTTCTTTTCTTGTTCTTCAGTGTTATCTCTTGATCCAGTCATTGGAGCCATAGCGGCTGGCAATGCTGTAGTTCTAAAACCATCAGAAATTTCTCCTGCAACATCCTCATTGCTTGCAAAGTTCGTAGAGAAGTATCTAGACAGCTCTGCTATAAGAGTTGTTGAGGGGGCTGTTCCTGAAACATCTGCACTGCTGGAGCAGAAATGGGATAAAATCTTATATACAGGTGTTTACCCTATTCTTTTTTATTTGCTTGTAGTTATTATTTGTAGAATTACCATGACATGTCAAATAAATTCAATAAGTACTTTATCTTTTACTGTCTAAAGTATCTGCAACATGGGAGTTTTCACTTTCCAATACCAATAAACCTCAAAGTCATCTTTAAATTTTCTTTTTGGATTTAGAAACACCATCACCATTTTCTTTCTGGTTCCTCATATTTATTGTATAGGAATGGAGACATATTGTCTCTTATTAAGCTTTTGTAAGTAGGGTTTTTCTAAGGGTTCAATTTTTTATGTTGGACATCGACTAAGTCTGAAGGTATCCAAGCCTCACGGCTAGGCTCAGTCCAGTTCAAGTTGAGAGAAAGGGGTCGAGTTAGTAGTTAGGACTGTTTTAGTGTTTGCCATTTTATGTTTATAGTATAAAAGTTATTTTACTTGTTATACTTATGTAGTTTTGATCATTGAAAAATTGAGTTATCAATAAAGTCCTACTTTTCTCTCTTCATCAATTTCTCTCCTCTCACCCTCTTATATTTTCGTCTCTCTCAATCCCTAACCTCTTTTTTCCCCATCTATTTGAGATCTCCATATCCTTTCTTCTATTGCTTTATGCTATTTTGCTCGGGACTTGACCCCTGCACGACCAGCAGTTTGGGTCCGCCCAACCTGATCGATAGATCATTATGTGCGGGGATAGCCCAATTCAGCCCGGCCCAACTTTTCTGACCTGAAACGATGCTTAACCTCTTCTCTTCTGGTTCTTTCTCTCTCTCTCTCTCTCTTTTTTTTTTTTTTTTCTAATTTCTTCTCCTCCTCTTCTAGGGAAAGGTAACACTCTTCCCTCTCTCTACTCTTCATTTTTAACCTAGGCCTGAATTGAGCCCAGAGTTTTCTCGAGGGCACCAAAGCCCGACTTCACCATGCTCAAAGTCAGTTAGGCTTCGAGCTCGGACCCAGGCTTTAAGTTTTTCGTTCTGTCCTGATCTGGCTAGGCTCTACCCAGCACTAGGTGCCCTAACTGGAAGTCAGGCCAGCCCGAGCTAGACTAAATCCAACAAGCCCCATTGCGACATTTTAAATTTTAGAGTTCCTAAGTTTAAAACTACATAAATATTTAATAGAAACCTTTTTTCAAATAGGGGTTCTTCATCTTTAAAGTTCTTTAAATTGTAGAAACATAAATCATTGTTCCTCTTCTTCTTCTACTCGTCACCCTGGTCTTGTTTCTATTGTTCTTCTATTAGTTTTTCTCTGCTGAAAAGAAAACACTGCTATTTGGCGTTATCTATAACTATTTTAATTTAGCAGGTTTTTCATCAATGGATAAATTGATATTTAATGAAGTGCCGAGCATTTAATTTGCTTTCGTATAACACTTACTAGGCAGGTGAGGTAACTCACACTCTTCAGTTAGAGTCATTGCTGCTTAATCAGGGTCTAGGGGGTTAAATCATCAAACTGAAAGATGTAGGGGGGCATTTGTAATGTAAGTAAAATAGCATGGCATTATATTAAAGTTTTCTTCTTCTTTTTCTTATCTCTTTTATTGACCTTGTTTATATATAGAAGATATTCTCACAGATTTCCACCCAGATCTAGGGCTCTTTTTTGGGTGTTTAGCAATCATCATCAGTCACGAGTAAAAGTGAAATGAATGACTCAGATAAATTGAAATTTTTTCTGTTGATGGGTTAGAAGTTTTAGAACTATCTGGTTTGCTGGTACATAATATACATGATGAGGAGATTATCCTCTTTGAAAATCAGCTAGAGAGTTATCAGCATGTGGTCTTTATAGACCCGTTTGCAGTATTATACATGATTTATTGGCTTTCTTGCTATACACATGTATTTGGAAATTAATTAATTATTACCCACTATACTTGCAAATTTTAAGAAATCTTCCTTGACTGAACTTTGACTGCCAATAAATTATGTGGAATGTGAAGAAATTTACTTTCTTAATACACTGTGATTCACATAATAGTAGGTTTCCAAATTGTTGATAGTCAATGACTGCTTGTGATATGTTTTGGTTTGAGTCAAAGGAGACTAAGTATTGATGCGGGGTATCCCTAAAAGTTTAAGAATATAGGGGTATGAGTAGCTTTCTAGGAAATATGGCATTTTGAAACTTCCAACCCTTCTATATCTCGATTTAAAGTAAAGGGTGCAATGATGTCCCATAATGTGTACTTATAATCCGATTTTGATATTATTAGAAGTCTTTCTTCGGTTTTGGATTTATTTATCAAGTAAATAGACCGCTGGTGGCCAAATTCAACAGGAAATATCTCCTAATTGTTGGTCTCTTTGTGACAAAGATACAAATTTGTGTTTTGGTGTCCTAGATTTGTTTTGTTTGATAATCATTTTGGTGTCCGACATGAACATAAGTATCAGACATATCCCCCAAAACTTGTTGTATAGGCACATCCACGTTGTTTGTTCCTTAATCTTGAATGGTTTTGGCTTAAACATTCTTTGCAATGGTCGTGGCCCTCGTGGGTCCTATTGGAGATTGTTTGAGGGCTAATTTTGGTGAGGACAGTCTCTTTGACAAGTAATCCCTCCACATAAGAAGGAATTTAACTTTGACCGTGTTGGTCATACTTGACTTGATTTCAGAGTATCTATTATAAGCTGATTGGTATTCCTTGACTCCTTACAGGAAATGGAAGAGTGGGACGTATTGTGATGGCTGCTGCTGCCAAACACCTTACTCCTGTAATTTTGGAGCTTGGAGGAAAATCTCCTGTTGTTGTTGATTCAAACATCAATTTGAAAGTAAATATTTTCCCTTCATTCTGTAAGAGTCAACATTTGTAATAACTGGTTTCATCTTCATGACCTATAATGGCCTAGATTGACTAAATCTATTTTTGTGTTTGAAGGTAGCTACCAGGAGAATTGTTGCAGGTAAGTGGGGATGCAATAACGGACAAGCCTGCATTGCTCCTGATTACATCATAACCACGGAATCTAATGCTCCCAAGTTGGTAAGATTGCATAATCGCAGTTTATAGATACATTAATAATTCCTCCTCTTTCTTGGCCTTCTTTCCATTGATGCCATCTTTTTATCAGATAGATGCTTTTAAGTGCACATTGGAGGAATTCTTTGGGAAAGATCCACTGGAATCAAAAGACCTGTCCCGTGTTGTAAACTCTAATCACTTTGCACGCTTGGAAAAGCTCTTGGATGAAGATAAAGTTTCTGGTAAGATCGTCCTTGGAGGCCAACGAGATAAGACCCACTTGTGAGTTTGTTAGTCCATTCACACTAAACTTTTTAGTTTAAACTTTTCGGATCAGTTTCTTAGTTTAAACTTCATAAATGAGGCAAACCATTTATGCAAAATACCCTATTTGTATCCATTGCAGAAAAATTGCTCCCACCATCTTGCTGGATGTTCCGGAGGATTCTCTGATCATGAATGAGGAGATATTTGGGCCTTTACTTCCCATTGTCACTGTAGGTGTCGAGAATGCTTTAAAAACTGTTTTTTCCCTTTTTTGTTTTTTGTTTACATTTCATTGTTTTTTCGTTGCGGCTTCATGTGGAACATGAAAAATCGAGAGTGAGTTTCTTTTTCTTATGATTGGTTAAAGGTTGACAAGGTGGAAGACAGCTTTGATATAATAAGGTCAAGATCAAAGCCTCTTGCTGCTTATCTTTTTACCAATGACAAGAAGCTCGAAAAGGAGTTTGTCAGTTCTATATCTGCAGGAGGGATGCTTATCAATGACACTGTCCTCCATGTAATTCTCTTCCTTACTCTTAATGATACATACATCTGCTGCTGCCTACATTGTCTTCTTTTTCCCCTTCCATATAAGCAAAATCTGGTATTGATAGGTTATTGTAATTTTTGGAGTATTGATATGGGTGATAGATGTTGCAAACTGCTTGACTTTCAATCTTAGGCCACTTTTGGTTCCTGAGCTGGATATGATTCATTGTTTTCAGACATGATTTTTTGGATACAATCCTTAAAACAGCCTAAATCTGAAACCAAAAAAAGTTCTTTTTGGTGTTGGTGAAATTGTACCCATTTAACAGTTTTAAAATTCTAAAACAGTTGTTTGATTTAATGCCAAATGTGTTTTCAGATATTAACTATACCACCTACATTTTCGGGCTGAATCCTAGTTTCTGAAAACTCATTTTTGAATCACGAACCAAATGTGGTCTTCTTTCACAGGTTTTTAAATACATTTTTGATAAAAAATATTTGGTTATGGCGGAGTCAAATTAGACACGGATCACAATCCATACTGCAGGATGCACTGCACGTTCCTGGTGTCCAAGTCAGGGCTTTGTGGAATACATGCAAACACATACATTGTCATACTTAACTTTCATATAAGCCAAGAATCTTATATTTGCTTTGAACTTGGTGATGCAGCTAGCAGTTAACACATTACCTTTTGGAGGAGTTGGAGAGAGTGGAACTGGTTCATACCATGGAAAGTTCTCATTTGATGCGTTTAGCCACAAGAAGGGGGTCCTGTACCGTAGTTTTCTAGGGGATGCATCGGCGAGGTACCCACCATACACGCCTCGAAAGCAAAGCCTATTGAGGGCCTTGCTCAATGGTGATATCTTTGGTGTAATTCGTGCTTTAATTGGATGGTCCAAGGGTCCTACACGCATCGAAAACAAAAATAATTGAGGGCCTAGCTCAATGGTGATATCTTTGGTGCAATTCTTGCTTTAATATGATGGTCCAAGGTTTTTCTTTTCTTCTTCATCTTTTTTTTTTTTTAATGTAGAGTACTGATGCTAAATTGAGTGCTAGTATTGTTTTAGTTTAAATTGAATTTGATCAAAGTTAATTAAAAACAATTCATGTTTTTAGCTAAATGAATTAGCGGGTGTCACATGACATGCATATGCACGTTTATGTTATATTTAGGAAGTTTAATATATTTGTGATCTATATAAAACATTTTCTATTGTTTTGTGAAAACGAGAGCAAAATGTCAAAGAGTTATTGTTTATTTGATATTAGGGTTAGTGTACATTTAGTAATACTAGCTGATGTCTAGATTTTGTTAAATGCAGAATATACCCTTTTGTAGAGAAAGAATTTGCAACTTTATTGTGCATTTTGCTTGAATTAGGAAATTTAGTGCTCACCCCATTTTGAAGGGCTGATTTTTGTGGTGATGATTTCTTCACAATGTTATAATGACAAAAAAAATTACATCAATTTAAAACTATTAGTCCAACTAAAAGCTTGGTTGAAAATTATGTATAAAAGTGGTGTGGAAGTATAGTAATTTAAGTCCCAAGTTATAGTGACAATTACAACAGCCGCTTACGGAAAAAATTGGGGACATTTTTTTTTTTCCTATCCCCGGCCTCCAACCCCATCTTGCTTTTGCCTAGAAATTTTTGGGTCACCAACTTGGGTGTTGGATCTAAAGGCCTCGTAAGTAGTTACTTTCAGGGTGTAGCTGCTAGGTGTCCGAATTTCCAGCAATCCATGCCATGGTATCCTCCTCGAGTACTATCAATCAACAAACCTTGCATAATGTCTCTTAAGGAAGGCTCTAAATGATCAGGGACGTCATGCCATCAATTCTCATTAATCAATAATGCAACTATGTACTGACCATGGCACGTATTGGGGTGTACAGTTGAATCATATCTTAAAGAGAGGAAATCTAGCTATCATAGAGGGATACCAAGATGGTGCCATTTATCTTTCCAAAATAAATCAATAATGCGACAGAAGTCCAGTATATCAACATATATACTATTTATTAAGACATATATATTAAAAGGAGACGACGACCTGTGCGCATAAGACAAGAACCGATCGATCATTTTCAATTTTTTTTTTGTCTTTCCCTTTTGAGGTAGATATGTTCTTCAATTTGTTTTTTCCTTTTCTAAATTCGATCTTTTGTTCTCCGAATAAAATGTTAGGTGTTCTTTTTGTGTGGATGTTTGAGCAAATTTTATTTTATTTTTTCAATTTTTGGGCTGCTACTTGTATGCGTTTAGAGGTAGGTCGATCATATCAAGGACCTAATGAGCCAAGATGCAAGGTCGACTTTTACTCTCTTCTATTCTGTGTAAAATAGTCATGAATAGCTAGAATTAATGCAAGAGTACTACGTACGTACCTGCTAGCTGCTAGTTGAAAAGAGAGATCGACAAATAAAAATGTGTATGATGCATATGAATGAATTAATGCCTAAATAAATGAATTAATTTATAGCTTATTCTAAGTACTATACGTACGTATATGATACAATTACATTAAGAAGAAATATGAGGGCCGGGATGGATGGATATCGATCAAGCAATAAGCAGCAGCTGTGAGATGGAATTGAATTGAATTGATGATCAAGAGGAATTAGTAGTAGTAGTAGTAGTACCCTTGAGAAGATTAAGAATATCGGAACGTTGTTGATGGGTTAAATTAGTTGGAAAAATAATATGGAATTTAATCCGCAAATCACCTCTCCTTGTATAATCTTTCGCCATTGGCATACCTTGGCCTTGAATGATTTTTTCGTAACCAGGGTATATAATAATATCATTGAACGATAAACTCATCTTCTCTCCACCCAATAGAGGGATTGAAAGTGTGCAACCCGTGAGAGCCTTGAGTAAGCTGATCTCAATTGCTAAAACCAAGTCATCACCTTCCCTTTTAAACAACTGATGTCGTTTTTCATCGATCAAAAATATGATATCAGCCGGAAGAGTTCCTGGTCGTCTGCTATCATTTCCCATTCCATCAAATGTTATTTTTGTACCTTTCTTCCATCCCGGATTTACTTTTATCCTTAGCAATTCTTCTTCTTCAACAATTGTCCTGCCACCGAGAAATTAACAATAATGATGATCAATTTTTATATATTAATTAAGTTATATATATATATACATATAGTGTTTAAGAATATATAACGAACCCGTTTTCCGTTAGGACATCTCTTGTGACCTTGATTTTCTTGACACATCCATGGCACAATTCTTCAAGCGTGCATTCGAGCGTCTTCTCTACCGGTGGGAGTTTTGCCTGCACCGACGAGCAAGAAAACATGATCGGAGTGGTGCTCCTCCGGCTCACACTTTTCGACAGTGAATCAGGACCTCTACCGGGTGTAGGGGTGGTGCTTCTCCGGCTCAAACTTTTCAATAGAGAGCTAGGACGACGGGGTTGTGGAGTGTGGCTCCTTCGGCTTGAACTTTTCGATAGAGATCTAGTAGGGGTTGAAGGCCCACTATGATTATCCCCGCAGCTTTGATGTTTAAAAAAAGACTTAGGAGTCGTTGGATCGTCCCCTCTCGATCTAGCTCCTCCATTATTGTCTGTATAATCATGAACACCATTTTTATTTTCTTCTATTCGTTTCTTGTCTTTTAGGGCCTGAAAATGAACATTAGACAATCTAATTAAATTAATTATTTAATTTCTATTTAATATATATATAAATTAACTGTGTTTTGTAGGGGTTTTTTATTTTCTAGAAAATTTCTATAAATGAGTTTAATTTCAGACTAAAATGATCTGAAAAACAAAAAAAGTACGTTTTTTACTATTTTCTGTGAGATTGAATCCGTTTTCATTTCATAAATTTGACAACAGTTTTATTTTATTAGATAAAGTGTTTTCGGATATTTAAAATATTGAAAACACAATGACGACTGTATCCTGCTAGATTTCTTTAAATTAAAAAAAAAAACATTAATTGTATCCTAGATTCTGATGAAAAAAACGCTTAAGGATGGCAAACGAAAATCCAAACCCTAATATATTATCCATATCATAACATGATCATAAGATAATGAAATATATATATATATATATTGCATGCATGCAAAAATATATATAATTAATAATACGTTCATAATTAAATATTATCTTTGCACGTATCGTATGTATTGCATATATATATATATATATATACATATAATATACCTCATAGGCTTCGTTAATGGTTCTAAACTTGGCTTCGGCTTCTATTTTACCGGAATTAGGGTTTTTATCAGGGTGCCATCGCATAACGAGGGATTTGTAGGCCTTGCAGACGTCTCGAATAGAAGCACCCTTAGCGAGGCCAAGGATGTTATGGAAGTCGGCCGGCGACGTCGTATGATGATCCGCCATGGACGTGCAGAGAAGTAAGTTTTGTTTGCAGAGATGGATAATATTCAAGATTAATTAAGACGAAGAGGAAGAAGAGGAGAAAGAAGAGGGCATCCACATCTATATCCACAAAATGGAAGGTTAGCCTAAGATGAAGCCTTTTTATTAGGCAAAATCAGTTAATTTATACTATATAGAGAAAGGGAGTCATTTTAATTAATTACACAGCCTGGCCTTAATTTTTTTTTTTTTATGAGGGACTAATAACAAAGTTACAATAACACTTAGATACATTATAAGAGGCATGTGAGAATTATATATAAACTGCCTTCAAGCCCGGCTCTCTGGACGTGCGATCAGTACGATCGCACAAGGCCCTCTAACCGGAGGGACTTTTTCCTTCTATGCACTAGGCCCTCTGACAAACATTTATATTAATAAGAGATGGGAAATTTAAAATAAGTAAAGAATTATTTAAGCATTCTCCAAATGAGAAGATGGGGAAAGTACTAGTAGGTGTTTGGATAAAATTAATACAGCATTAAATTAATGGTTTAATTGGTCAACAAAATCAGATTTATACATTAAACAACAATTTAATGCACGTGTCCTTCTTTCTTTTACTCTTTCCTTAATACCAACCTAATTTTATCAAGTGCCAACCTAGATGCATCTCTATCTATCTCTCTCTAAAATGATTCTTTTTTTAGATTCTTTCTTTTACTCTTTCCATACATGGTATCTTATAAGAGATTTTGCATGTTGGGTTATTTGAAGATCTAACTCTTATTGGAATGGTGAAATTTTGAGTCTTCTATTTCATCTTTAAAATTTAGATGGTAATTTGAGGGGTTAAAAGCATTTAAATGGTATAGTTTTTGGTGATGATGATTTGCATATTGAGAAGAACATTTTTACAAAAAATCAGCTCTTGGATAATCTTCATATGGCTCCTACATGAAAATCTCCCCGTATTATTACTCTTTCATTATATATACACCTTTTTTAGAAAATATTATAGATACAATAAGCAAGCCAAATAAATAAATTTTTTTTATGTTCTTTTTCTCAGCGGTGATCTCTTAACTTCCTCGTAACACAGATTTTTTTTTCCTTCTTTTGAGCACTTAAAGAAGGCCCTAATTCCAGTAGCACAAGGCCCTCTAAATCTAAAGGACGGCCTTGACTGCCTTAAACATCATCTCTGACAGAGGTTTCCATCAACGAAAGGACACCCACCAACGGATGAAGAAAGGGCACCACCAACAGGTGTAGGAAAGGGCACCACCAACGGATGCAGAAAATAGCACCACCAGCGGATGCATCAACTTTTATTTAGAAGTACTTATATATATATATATCTACATATGAATTTACATGGGCCTTTACTCAATAGAACCCAAGACCTTAAATCATCCCCACGTGCACATAGCTAGATTATCATCACCAATAAATTAAAAATCAATCATTAATAATATTATTCTCTAAAACTTCTAATCATATCCCATCAACATTTCCATTGGAAATCAAACGGTGATTGAGTGGTTCATTTTACACACCCTTGTAAAGGTCTACATGGAGATGATGATCCAAGGACAGCTTACAGGTGAGGATGATGATCTACCTACCGTGTAGATATATGATCCGCACTGGAAATCACATTATTAAAAAAATTCTAACTTCTTTAAAATAATCATTGAAAATTTTCTCCATGTAAATGAGTGAACTATCTAGAACTTTTATAATGAGATGATGATTTATTTATTGTGAAGATGATAGAAATGGTGAGGAGATTTCACTTTAAAATCAGCCCTTAAATTGTCTCCTCACGGCTCCACATGGTTGCCTAAAAGCTACGAAAATAAGGGTTGTGTAAAAGGATGCTTTCTGGTGAAGGATGATTTGACACAAATTACAATCTTATTTTATTATATTTATATTTATTAAAAATAACTAAATCCTATTTTTAGGGCTTATTTAGGAAGTTCTAGAAGTGTCTATTTTGAGTTTTAATAGGTTTAGAAAGTTGCTTATAGGTAGTAGATACCTAGGGTCCTAGTTTTTAGTATTTTGGTAGGTTTTAACTTGTAATATGAGAGTTATCTATATTAGGAGCTCCAAAAATGAAAATTAAAATTAGTTTTTTGATGATTAATAAAAGTTAATTTTAGAAAATAATTCTCTATTATTTTGTTCTTAGATTTATGAGTTATTTTGATCTGCGCCCTGCATCAGTTGGTCTCAAAGCTTCGGCTATGCTCCTTTACCATGGCTCAAGGGCAAAGTCATGGTGTTGTAGCTCATGAAGCCCCTCTATACAAAGTGATTGAGTGAGATCGGATAGCCAATCTAGAACGACAGGTTCAACCTCTCACCCGCCAATTGGATGCGTGCAGCCACATCAAGAGCGCCGTGGTGTTTCAAATCTATAGGTGGTGGAGGAAGAAGACGATGAGGAGGGTGAAAATCCTTTTACAGATGTTGATCAAAAGGGATTTCAAGTTGCATCTTGTCATCCACGAGACTCTGGGAGATAAGTCCAGATTGAAGACTAAAATTCCTAAGTTTCATGGTGATTCTTCGTCGGACAAACTTATTGATTGGATCTGTATTGATGAAAAGGTCTTAGATTTCAAGGAAGTCCCGAAAAAGATGTTGCAAGGAGATTTATTTTTCTTTCGTGAGAATCGAAGAAAATCAAGTCTCGGTTAATTGGAATTTACCACCAATCTACGATATTTACCCGGAAGATGAAGTTTATTTTAAATCAGTTTATATTGATCGTTATTTCATAGAATACACGAACAACGTAGTTGACTTCGTGGATTTATTTCATAGAGCTTCTAGTTATAAGGATCCATTCTTATCGAGCATTGACGTGTAGGTATCTACAAGATTAAATCTTTATGTTCGATTTAAAGAATTCTTCGTTGTAGCTTATGGTGAGTTCAAGATTTTTCTCCGAAAAGTTGCATTAGAAGAAAATTACATCAGCAAAATTCTAGGACGAATTTTCTCTAACAGGGAGAGAATGATGAAGGATGATTTGACAGAAATTACAATTTTATTTTATTTATATGATTTTATTATATTTATATTTATTAAAAATAACTAAATCCCGTTTTTACTATTTAGGACTTATTTAGGAAGGTCTAAAAGTGTTTATTTTGAGTTTTAATAGGTCTAGAAAGTTGCTTATAGGTAGTAGATACCTTAGGGTCCAAGTTTTTAGTATTTTGGTAGGTTTTTAACTTGTTATATGAGAGTTATTTATATAAGGAGCTCCAAATAAACAACAATTAAAATTAGTTTTTTAATGATTGATAAAAGTTTATTTTAGAGAATACTTCTCTATTATTTTGTTCTTAGATTTATGAGTTATTTTGATCTGTGCCCTGCATCACTTTTTCATAAAATTAACGGTGTTATTAAAGGAGTTCCCCAAAATAATTGGGATATGGATAGGTTGGGGGCGGAGTGGATCAAATTTTCTAAGTCGGTTAGGGGGATGGATTTAATTTTACTAAGGGAGCGATTCTCTAGAAATAGGACTGCATATTTCCACCCAACCCTGAAAAAACACCTCAACCCTAAAAAAAAACACCCCAACCAGAAATGTGCCGGCCACCACCACTCCACCGCCGGCCACTACCACTACTTCATTCTTCTTATTTTTTCTTCTTTCTTTTCCTTCTTCTTCTTTTTCTTCACGATCTGTTTTTTTTGAGAAAAATTAAATTTGATTTTTTCTTCAAACAAAAAAAATATTTCAGATCTAAAAACAAATTCGAAGAAGATGTTTTTAAAAAAAGTATTTCAGATCCAAAAATAAATACAAAGAAGATGATTGATGGTTGAATTCGAGTTTTTCTTAAAAAAAAAATTCAGATCGTGAAGAAAATGAAGAAAGTCAGGCCTTTTTTTTTTTCTTTTCTTACCGACTATAGTGAAGATGTGATTTCAGGTGGCGGGTGTTGGACAAGTGAAGACGAACATGGTGGTGATGTTGGTAGGGGTAGGGTGTACTATTTAATTTTGATGGGGTGAAGAAAGAAAGTGGGTGTTAGGTTAGTTTGCACCCACACCACCTCCTAGTAAAAACGAGTAATAATTTGATATGGTGATTTTGGACTAAAAATCTATTTAATTTGTCCATCCCTCATATATTTTGAGGAACTCCCTTAACAATGCCCAAAATTAAAGCCTGCTTCTATATGATTTTTTACACTGATGCATCTGGCCCACATGACATTATCCAAAGCTTGATTTCATTGAGGATGTTCTCCTCATCATATAGATCATCTTTACCAAAAAATATCACATTCTAAAACTTCTAACCTCATCATCCGTTGGTCTATTTTACCGTTGATTTATTTTAGCCAATAGATGATGGGGTTAGAAGTTTTAGAATGTGATGATTTTGGTGCAGAGATGATCAAATCACCATGGAGAACATTCTCATAAAATAATCAACCCATATTAGATCATCTCATATGTGCCTCACAGAGTCGTAAAAAATCATATAGATAAAAGAAGTGTATATGGATCTTACTCATCATCTATTTTTTTAAGCAAAAACCCACAAAGGGAGAATTTATTAATAATTAAAAAAAAATAGGCCAAGGGAGAGCGCAAAGCTACACCCTACAAAATACACTGACAACACAAATAAAAAATCAACGAAATGACTATTGTGATATAGGTCTTGAGAAAGATCCACATAGAGAGCCGAAGGATCAAAAGATTCAATACTCTTGTGTTGAGCAGCGTGAAAATGAGTGGTCATACTTTTAGGTAGACTACTATAATCCTTCCGAGGCCTAGAATTTTTGACTATATCTTTATCCCCCAGAATCAAAGACCTAGCTTGGAGGAGACAATTTAAATTTACCCTTACTTCATTTGTTATCATCAACTACTGCATGAATGGAATCATGTATGATCTTCGCGCCATAAACGACAACCAAATCCTTAGTAGCAGGAGTTTTTATAAAAGCTCAAAACTTGGATGGGGACAAAGATTTACCAGGCTTTGAAAACTCCATAAGAATTAAATCATGATAGCTTTGCTAGTTGGGCTCTCGTTGGAAGATAATTTTACAGGTCGCCCAATATTATTCCATTATTATCTATACTATTTTATTATAGCAAAAAACTGCATCTTTTTTTACCTACGTAATAACCAATGCAGGCATAGCACCATGAGGCCCACGCCATAGTTTTAAGAAGGGCACCCAAAATCACTTTTGGATGGGGTATTGGTCGAGTGGGTCCCACGATACCACGTGTTCATCTGGCATTCAAGTGTCGAGATTTTCGTCGGTTCAAAAAGCATTTTTCATAGCAAAAGCGCTTAACACTAACGTTGAAAACTTAACAAATAGATTGCCACATTGGTATAGGCCCTCTAGGGTATGTGGTATTAATAATGGTAATTACTACTTAGTATTTGATGTAGTATATAGGTTGATTTTTTGTGGATCTATATGGTGAGGATATCTTCCTCATCGAAAATCAGCTCTTGGATCGTCTCCATGTAGACTCTATAAGGAATGTGTAAAACAAATAGCTCAATCAACTATTGATGGGGCTAAAAGTTTTAAAGTGACATGATTGGCAGATAATCTACATGGTGAGGAGATCGATGATCCTCATCGAAAATTAGCCCTTTGGATTGTCTCTTCATGGGCCCTATACAGTTGTGTAAAAAAGACCTACCTATATATATCATGCTATGAAATCATTAAGCATAACTTTATTTTATTTTATTTTTTTTAGGATTTAGGGATCGATTCAACCACAAACTAAATATAAACAATCAAATAAGCAAATCGAGAACATAAAACAGAAAAATAAACAAGCACCACAACGCACAAGATTTACGTAGTTCGACAAGGTTGCCTACATCCACAGATGACGATGACTATAATGAAAACAATAAAGTACAGTTACAAGGACTTACCTCATAAGCAACCCAAACTTCAAGCCTCACAACACTTACAAGGATTCTTTCAAACCCTCCTTATTGAAAAGCTCTCATAAATATTGCTATCACCTCTCTCTCTATACCTAGAAGACCTTAATAAACCCCTATTTATAGGCCTATAAGAGTTCTTCACAAAAAAAGACTCAAATAACAATTTTCGCAATTTAGAAACTGCTTCCCGCAACAAATCTCCAGAAGGTATCGATGGGTATCGATACTGGATACATCTGAAGTGCGCTACCAATCTAGTATCAATACCCCCAAACCCTAGTATCAATACTCCACTCGTCTGTCGATTTACGCATCAACAACTCCAGTAGGCATCGATACCTCCCTTTTGGGGTATCGATACTAAGTCCTCCTGTTGGATTTTGCCAAAAATTCACAAATCTCCACCTTTTGGTAAAACACAACTTCATGTACTTGTTCTTCTCTTCACGTTCATCATCGTCACCACCTTGCACCTCACGGCGCCTCCACCTATAGAATATTGTTTAAGTCCAAGCAATGCTTGAACTTAATCAATGGTACCACCTTTGTCAGCATATCTGTAGGATTCTCCTTCGTGTGAATCTTTAGCAAAGAAAATCCTCTACCTTCTATAGTATCCCGCACTAAATGATAACGAACATTAATATGCTTCGTCCTCCCGTGAAAAAGTCTTTATGCCTCATCAGATCGATAGCACTTTGACCATCGTAATGCACCTGAATGCACTCCTGCTGAATGCCCAAGTCTCCAATTAATCCCTTAAGCCAAATGGCTTCCTTCATGGCCTCTGTTACAGCGATAAATTCTGCCCTCGTTGTTGATTGGGCATCAATTGACTGTAATGTTGACTCCAACTCACCGGACCTAATATAGAAGCATATCCTGTAGTAGATCTAAATTGATCAATATCACCTGCATAGTCCGCATCCACATAGCCACAAACCTGTGGTCCTTGACCACCATCTCGCTGACACATCAAACCTACGTAAACCGTACCTTGTAGATACCTCAAAATGCACTTTACCGCCTGCTAATGTTGCTTCTCAAGATTTGCCATAAATTGACTAACAACACCAACTTCCTGTGCAATGTCTGGTCGAGTACAAACCATCGCATACATCAAACAGAAAATCTATTAGCTCGAGGTCCGATGAGTTGGGAGTCAACATTACAGTCAATTGCTGCCCAATCAACAGCGGAGGCAGAATTGATCGCTGTAACAGAGGCCATGAAGGATCACACTATCACCAAATTTAAAATTTTAAATGCTGATACACAGTAAGACAAAAATCTCTAACTAGAGTATTGACTTATTCGATTCTAAATATGCAGAATTAAGAAAAAGAATCGAATATTTCAATCTTGCAATAAACTAGAAATTATGCACGAGAGATTTTGTTTACGAGGAAACCCAAACTGGGAAAAACCCCGGGACCTAGTCCGGAAAAGAATCCACTAAAAGTTATGAAAAACTTACAAACCGATTTACCACTCAATGAACACGAATTACGACTCCTTCTACGCTCCAACAGCTACGGTGTACTATTTATCCACAAATTCAAACTCCACGAATTTGCCTCCTATTGGATGTTGATGCGTCTCCAACTTGACCTCCGCAAGTCCTGCACCTTGAACCAATATTTGACACC
>MVGT01002568.1:154780-180090 GCA_002174775.1 Macleaya cordata
CATTCTCTCTCTCCCCTTATGAGAGAACCCATGAGTTTTCTCCCCCATAATCATATATCCCCTGCATACATCATTCAGAATAGTAATCACTTCTCCCCCTTTTTGTCAGAAAATAGACAAAGGTGGGAAAAACCAACTTACAAGAGATATTAATCATTCACAAAGAGGAGGAAAGGAAACTAGAAGCATAGAACCTGTGTCATCCATCCATTCAAAAATATTCAAGTATTAAAGGAGAATAAAGGTATCTAATGTAAATAATAAAACTGTTAAAACTAGTTCAATCCCCAAAAAAAAATCGAATCAAAAGTAATGTCTAAACAGCGTCATCATCACCATCCTCATCATCATCATCATCATCATCATCACCATCATCACCATCATCACCACCAGCAGCAACGCCTGGCATCTCTTCATCATCCCCATCGAGTGAAGAGCTCTCTGAAGATTCCCCATCATCTTCAGGTTCAAGGGGGCGATCATGGCTAGTCTTACTCCGTTCTTCATCAGCCGGAATCGTAGCTCCTTCGATTCCCATCTTGGCGGCAATGGAATTAATAACTGGAGTCAATGCCCTTATGTATGCTAGAGTGGTGTTGACTGCGTTAGCCTGCTCGAGGCGTGTTTGATGCCTGATCTCTTTCTTAGAGACTCTTGAGGAGGAGCTCGATGGTGGAGTGGAAGGAGCAATGGAAGGAGCAACAGAAGGATCCACAGGAGCCTTGCTCTTTAGTTGGCCGTGACTACGATTCACCGTAGCAGCTCCTAGTGGGCGCATTGGCGCCATACAAGGCTCAAATGTCGAAACCTTAATCTTCTCATGATCCAAAATTCGAGAAATTAAACACGGAAAGGGAAGAGAGTGGTTCTAAGAAGATTCATCATGAATCCAAATCATCTGAAGCATTATGAATTCAGACATGAGGATTGGCGTCCCTTTGCAGAGGTGGTACAAGAATTCTGCCATTCGGTCACTGTAAAAACTGGTGTTCCCTTTACATGGGAATAGATTGGTAGCGGCAATCTTTGCTAACACATGGATGCGTAGAGGACAATACTTGGTGGGGAATTTCTTAGTCCAAGCAAACTGACGACCACATAACTCTACAGCAACCTCCTCATAGGTGGGAAAGTATTCCTCATCCGATTCAGGCGTGGGAGGCCAAAAGATAGCATTCTCATCTTCTACAATGTTGAGAAGAGAAGCTATGGGAGTGGGGGTTACTGAAAAAACCTTCCCAATGACCATGGTCTCAAAAGAGGGAATGTTCCTGTCAATGTTCTGTAAATTTGAATAAAACACCTTGACAAGGCGAGGGTAGGCTTTGCCCTCTACATGGAACAACTTGTCCCTTCCCCTAAATTCTAAAAGGTTACCCAAGGAGGAGAGAACATCATTCCTGGGGTCAAAATCAATCTCTCGTTCAACAACGAGGCTTTGAGATTGGAAGTGTTCAATATAAGGCCTATGACAAATTTCAGAGGAGAATGTTTCTCTTGTGTCTAAATCTACAACATGGGAGGAAGATGGTTTAGCTTTCTTGGAAGCCTTGATTTTGTGAGTCTTCCCAGTTGAAGGTCTCTTGCCATTTTTCATTGTGATGCAAGGAAAAAAAACAAGAGAATCAAAGAAGACCAAGGAAGAGGAAAGAAGGACTTACTCCAATGAAATCCTCGAGAAGAATCGAAGATCACTTCCCCAAATCTGAGCACTAAACCGAGACGAACTAAGAATGTCAAACCAACCCACAATTGAGCAAAAGAATAAAGAAATCAATGAGAAATCGAGATCAAAAGCCCTAAAGATTGATTTCCTTTGACGGTTATAACTAAAAATGGGTGGAAAAAGGTTTTGGTATCGAAAGCTCGAAGAAAGAAATGAAATATTAAAAGCCCTAATCGAGATTTTAAACACCTAAACCCGCGGCGGTATTGATACCGTGAAGTCGGTATCGAAACCAAAATTCATATGTTGGATTATGCCCCAACCGGTATCGATACCGTCTCAACGGTATCGAAACCGAAAATATGTCCTGGATCCATAGGATGGTTTCGATACAGATGTGTTGGTATCGAAACTAAAACTTAACTGGAACCCAAGCGGTATCGATACCAGAAGGGTGGTATCGATACCGAACCCAGAAATTAGAAAATTTTAAGATCTAAACCCATATTCTGAATTAATCAAATGAACAACCAATGAGTTCAAGGCAAGAATAAGATTTTGGAAATTATTTAAAAACAAACTTTCTTGTGAGTGAAACAATTGAGTGTTCTTTAGAGTGATCAATTTGTTGACCAAGGCTATCATCAATATAACACAATCACAACGGATTTATGCAAATATGATTTTGCTAGACCTTATTCCAGCATAGCCTTGCTAATTCTCAAACAAGAATTACCACAATTTTTACAATCTTGATCCATGCGTGTGTGTGTGATGAGAGAACAATATCAATATGTGAGATCATCCTAAAAGGAAGATAAGATAAGGTTATCCATATTACCAATTTCTTCAAATCTGAACCTTACCCAGCATGAAAGAACCATCTCACTTTGTTACCTATTAATGACCTTCATGTTTGAGTTTGAAAGAACCTTGAGGAACTCAAGAGCATGAGACATAGATCACCAACTTGTTCCCAATATTTTCCTTAAACTTGCAAGCGACTCTTATCCGAGGAGACACAACCAAGGAAGTACCCGTATTGGAACCAAGTGGGTCACTATGAGGCCAAGATGAGAAAAAAAACATCGAGTTCCCAATCTTTATACGGGATCTCACTTTTTTTTATGTTCAAAACACCGAGTTCAACAATATTTACGAGAACTCACTCTTTTGGTGTTTCACCAAGCTCAAAACCTTTTACAAGAGCTTACTGTTTTGGTGATGTTTCATAACAAGATATAACAATATTTTTTTCAGCACTTCCTCAAAACATAATATCCTAGTGAGAGATAGTCCAACTAGCTAGTTCAGTCCTTCAATGAATCATTAGCTTTATTTCTAACCCATCCAATGATTCAACTAGGATAAAATGATACTTACTCAAGAGACTCTTATGTGCATAAGATTTATAAATCAGTCAAGAGAGTATGTGGATTTAGAGAAGAGATTCACAAGCTATATCAAAATAAAGTAAAGCAATCTAGATTTGTGAAATCTCTTTATATGTTTAAGTATTCTATAAAAGATAACCAACAACAACAAGAAGAACACTTAAAAACACAATGATATTAGAATGCAGAAAAAGTACACTAATAAATAAAACTCACTCTTCAACCCAAAACGATGTGTAAAACAAGAAGCAGGGAAGGAGTGAGTTGGAAACAACTAGTTAACAGTGACCACACCAATTGATCGTCTAAGGATTTCAAACCTAAGAGAATCTAGAGGTTTAGTAAGTAAATCAGCCAATTGTTTCTCAGTGAGGACAAACTCAAGACAAATCACCTTGCTTTCAACCAAGTCACGAATGAAGTGATATCTTATGTCTATGTGTTTAGTCCTAGAGTGTTGCACTGGATTTCTAGCAATATCTATGGCACTTGTATTATCACAAAGTATAGCCATAATATCATGTTCAATGCCGTAATCGGATGACATTTGTTTCATCCATAGTAATTGAGTGCAACACGAATCTGCAGTAATGTACTCTGCTTCAGCAGTTGACAAGGATTGAGAATTTTATTTCTTCCTTTGCCATACTACTAAGTTGTGTCCAACCAAGTAGCAGCCTCCTGAAGTGCTTTTCCTACCATCAACATTGCCTGCCCAATCTGCATCAGAATAGCCCACTATTTCAGCATTTGAATCATTAGTGTACCACCAGCCAAATCCAAGAGTTCCTTTAATATAACGAATGATTCGTTTAACAGCTGTTAAGTGGGACTCTTTAGGTTTTGCTTGATAGCGAGCACAAGCACCCACACTAAAAGAAATATTAGGACGACTAGCTGTAAGATAAAGAAGACTCCCTATCATGCTTCTATATTATTTTTGGTCTACTTCCTATCCAGCTGAGTCTTTTGTTAACTTTGTAGTTGTTCCCATTGGTGTGCGAGCTTCTTTTGCAGATTCCAAGCCAAACTTCTTTACAAGATCCTTGGCATATTTTGATTGAGATATAAATATCCCATCTTTTTGTGCTTAACCTGCAATCCAAGAAAGAAGGTTAGTTCTCCAACCATACTCATTTCAAATTCCTTACTCATAAGATTTAAGAAAGTTTCAGTTTGTTTGGTTGAGGTAGAATCAAATACTATGTCATCTACATAGATTTGAGCAATAAGGACATCACATCTAGCCCATTTAATAAACATGGTTTTATCAGCTTCCCCTCTCAAAAATCCTTTTCTAAGAAGAAAGGTAGTCAATCTATCAAACCATGCTCTTGGAGCTTGTTTTAAACCATAAAGGGCTTTCTTTAACCGGTAGACATGGTTAGGATTAGTGGGATCTTCAAATCCTTTTGGTTACTCCACAAACACTTCTTCTTATAGGATGTCATTTAGAAAAGCTATTTTAACATCCATTTGGAAGAGTTTGAACTTTAGATGGCATGCAACCGCCAATAGTAACCTTATAGACTCTAGTCTTGCAACTGGAGCGAAGGTTTCATCAAAGTCTACACCTTCAATTTGAGAATACCCTTATGCTATAAGTCTAGCCTTGTTTCTTACAACCGTACCAAATTCATCAGATTTATTCTTGAAGATCCATTTAGTACCAATGACATTGGTATCCTTGGGACGAGGTACAAGAGTCCACACTTCTTGTCTCGTGAATTGGCCAAGCTCGTCTTGCATTGCTTGTATCCAATTTTCATCCTGCAAAGCATCAACCACATTAGTAGGTTCATACATGGAAACATAACATACATAATTTATAATATTTTGAATTTGTCTCCTTGTTTGAACGCCGGTTTCAATCCCCCAAATGATTTCATTGGGATTGTGCAATCTTTGAGCCTAAGTGGTTGGATGCTCTTGAGAAGATCTTCTAGGTTGAACATCTTGATCATTGATGACCATGGTTTGTGGCGAAGCTTGTTCAACTTTTGGGTCTTGTGAAGAAGATGCTTCATCATCATTGATTGAATTATGTTCAGTTTTTGTTGTTTTATCTTCAGCAAGATTATCAACTTCAGCTGCATCTGAAGATGAAGAGGTGTTAGAATCATTAATAACAACATTAATGGATTCCACGATAGTTTCGGTCCTTTTATTGTAGACACAAAAAGCCCGACTATCAAAAGCATACCCAATGAAGATTCCTTCATCACTATTGGAGTCAAATTTTCCAGCATTCTCTCTATCCCTAAGGATGTAGTATGGACTCCCGAACACACGGTTTCTTGCCAAACCAAAGTTCATATGGGGTATTAAGAGTTTTGGGACTTAGATATACTCGATTGACTAGATAACATGCAGTAAAAATAGCTTCACCCCAAAATCTTTGTGCTAGATCGTTGTTATGAAGAAGTATTCTAGCCATCTCTTGAATCACCCGATTCTTTCTTTCAGCAACTCTATTTTGTTGAGGAGTTATGGGTGCTAAAAATTCATATTTTATGCCATTTTTATCACAAAAGTCTTCAACTTTTGAATCCTTGAATTCTGTACCACGGTCACTCCTTATCCGTTTGATCTTGAAATCTTGTTCATTTTGAATTCGCTGGCATATAATAAAAAATTCATCATAAGTATCAGATTTTTCTCTACGAAAAGCAATCCAAGTATATTTAGAAAAATCATCAACCATGACTAAGATATATTGTTTTCCACCAATACTCTCGGCTCTCATAGGACCCATAAGATCCATGTGAATTAATTGCAATGGTTTGGTGGTAGCAATATCTTTTGATGATTTATGTGGACTTCTAAT
This sequence comes from Macleaya cordata, assembly GCA_002174775.1. Classification (NCBI taxonomy): domain Eukaryota; kingdom Viridiplantae; phylum Streptophyta; class Magnoliopsida; order Ranunculales; family Papaveraceae; genus Macleaya; species Macleaya cordata. The sequence continues at coordinate 160,668 of MVGT01002568.1, forward strand.
TTGTTTACCTTTTTGGCATGGTCCACATACTCCATTAACAGTTTTACTTACCTTGGGCAGTCCACATACTAACCCCTTATTGGCAATCTTTGATAAGTCTTTGAAGTTGACATGACCTAGTCTTTAGTGCCAAAGGTGAGTAACATCAAGTTTAGACAAATTGCAAGTATGGTTAGGAGATGCATCAATCATATAACAATTACTACTAGATCTCCTACCAATCATTACACATTTTCCCTCATCATTCATGATTTCATAACAATTGGAAGTAAATTTCACTGAATGATTAGTATCACAAATTTGACTAATACTTAGAAGGTTAGCTTTCATACCTTCCACATAGAGTACATCATTGATTTCAGGAACACCGGGTAACTTAATCGTACCTTTGCCTTTGACATGTGCGNGGAGTTCTTCTCAAACTTTTTGTTAAAGTTCTTGAATTTGTCATGTGGCCTTATTTTGGAAGATGAACCAAGTCTTGGTTTTTTAAACTTCTCATTCTTATTCTTTAAGAAACTTTTGAATTGTCTTGTGAGAAGATCAATTTCTTCATTACTTGAGAAGCCTTTTTCTTCCTTGGAACTTCTTGAGGCTGTAAAAGCAATGTTCTTTGATTTCCTTGAAGATTTGAAGCCAACCTCAAAAGTTCTCAAAGTCCCTGCAAGTTCTTCAGGGAGAATAGCATTAATATTTTTACTTTCCTCAATAGCCGTAACTTTGGCTTGAAATCTCTCGGGAAGAGATCTCAAAACCTTACGAACTATTTTGGAGTTAGAAATAATTTCACCCAATGCAAAAGAGTTGTTGACAATGTCATTCAATTTAGCATAAAAATCATCAAAAGTTGCATTATCATCCATTCTAATGGTTTCAAATTGGGTTGTTAACATTTGAAGTTTTGCTATTCTAACAGTCCTAGTACCTTCATGGGTTACCATTAAGATGTCCCATGCCTCCTTTGCTACCTCACAATTAGAAATGCGACGAAATTCGTCAGCCGTTACAGCAGCATAGATGGCATTGAGAGCTTTGCTATTTCTAATAGCAGCCTTAGTCTCATCAGGAGTCCATTGGTCTTCTGGTTTAGGAACTTCTCTAGAATTGTCTCCAGTACCAGTCATCATGGTGGGAGGAGACCAAGCTACTTCTACAGTTCTCCAAACTCTTTGGTCTAAAGACTTGAGGAAAGCCCTCATTCTAGCTTTCTAATAAGGATAGTTGCTACCATTGAACAATGGTGGTTTATTTACAACACTACCCTCTCTTTGTGAATCCATTTAGACACAAATAGGGATCACACTTAGGTTGTTAAACCCAACAAGTGAACCCGCTCTGATACCAATTGAAATTCTAAATGCCCTACGGTTTAGTTGGATTAACCGTATGTCAATGTGACTATAGTAAAGGATTACACTATCACCAAATGTAAAATTTTAAATGGTGATACACAGTAAGACAAAAATCTCTAACTAGAGTATTGACTTATTCGATTCTAAATATGCGGAATTAAAAAAAAGAATCGAATATTTCAATCTTGCAATAAACTAGAAATTATGCATGAAAGATTTTATTTACGAGGAAACCCAAACTGGGAAAAACCCCGTGACCTAGTCTAGAAAAGAATCCACTAAAAGTTAATGAAAAACTTACAAACCAATTTACCACTCGATGGACACGAATTATGACTCTTTCTACGCTCCAACAGCTACGGTGTACTGTTTATCCACAAATTCGAACTCCACGAATTTGCCTCCTAGTGGATGTTGATGCGTCTCCAACTTGACCTCTGCAAGTCCCGCACCTTGAGCCAATACTTAACACCTCAAGTATATCACAATGAGCTTGACTCTTCAAGCCACACCACCGGTACACAAAACAGAGTTTTTGGTTTGAAATGGGAAGAATAGAACCAAGTTTAACAAGTTTGAAAACTAAGAATATGGAGTTGAAGCTTTTCAAAAACTTGTTAAGGAATGGGGTGTTTGGTTGGTTTAAACATGAATGAATCAACTCTATTTATAATGGTGAATTCTAGACAAAGATCTGAAATGCACTAAGTGTGATGAGTGCATCTCTGGATCTAGATTTAGAACACATCATTAGTAATGAGTGATGTTCTTAGATCTAATCTATGGCACCCTCACTCACTAAAAGTTGTTTCCCACGCACACATGTTCTTCCCTAAAACATGAATGGAGAAAACAACTCATAAAGGTACTTTCCAGCTCAAAATGACAACCCAAATTTGCAGATCTGGGCGAAGGTATCGATACCATCATGGTAGAATTGAAACAGTGCAGCATCTGTTGAAAAAAGCCAGCAAGTGGTTTCGATACCGTGAGGGGCGGTATCGATACCGAAACTCATCTGTTCCCAGGAGAGTTTTGGTATCGATACCACCTAGTATGGTATCGAAACCAAAAGTTGTTTGTCAGTAAAGCCAGTTTTGGTATCGATACCATAATGTTGGTTTTAAAACCAAAACTCATCTGTTTAATAGATGCGTTTTGGTTTCGATACTAATAGAGCGGTATCGAAACCAAAAATGTCCTAAAGACACTTTTGAAGTGGTATCGAAAGCGCAGGGTTGGTATCGGTACCAAAACTCATCTGTTCAAACAGATGAATTCTGGTATCGAAACCATCAGGGCAACTTCGATACCACTAAGCTGTTTCTCAGAAAATTTGTCTTTTAAGACCTTTTGAGCTTTGAAAAAAAAACTTTTCTTTGGTCAAGGAGAAACTAACCACCTATAGTCCTTAGATATCTAAGTCACTTACCATCCTAAGATGATTTCCGGTGGTGAGTTGAACATCTTGGAATCTTTCCATCACTTCGATGTGTACCGAGCCTCGCTAACTCTAGATCAAGTTACATTGAACTTCTTGAGTTTAACTCTTGACATGAAATTTGACAAACAAAAATTATGAGGAAACCTCATGGACCTTTCACAAACTACTAATAACACTCGTATACGAAACATGAGCCTTGTACTCCTCTTCTTCCTTAGTGCCTTGAGCCATCTTCGCTGATAACTTGAAGTGCACCTCCAAATGTAAACTTACCGGTTTAGAATCTTGCATTTCAAACCTAGCAAGAACCTTCTCCAAGTGTCTCCTCTTTCTGTCCCTAAGTATCTTTATGCCAAGAATCTTCTTAGCTGCACCCAAATCCTTCATCTTGAACTCTATACTCAATTGAGACTTTAGTTTCTCAATTTTCACCATATTCTTCGCAGCAATGAGCATATCATCCATGTACAAGAGTGAAAAAATCAAATATCCATTTGGTACCTTCTTAAATTACACACAACTATCATACAAGCTATGTGTAAACCTCTAGCTCATCATAAATGTATCAAACCTCTTATGCCACTGCCTAGGCAACTGTTTGAGCCTATACAACAACTTCTTTAGCTTGCACACATATTCTTCCTTCTCTACAAGAACAAAACCTTCGGGTCGTGACATGTATATGTCCTCCTCCAAAGTACTATATAAGAATGGTGTTTTGACATCGAGTTGCTCTAACTCTAAGTCATAAAATGCCACAATAGCTAACAAGGCTCGGATTGAAGTGTGTCTTACCACCGAAGAGAAAGCTTCATTGTATTGAACACCTTCCCTTTGTGTATAACCCTTAGCTACCAATCGCGCCTTAAACCGTACGCCAGTCATACTTGGAGCTTCCTCCTTTATAGTGAACACCCATTTAAACCCAATTGCATTGCTTCCCTTAGGCAACTTCACAAGCTCCCAAGTTTGATTCTTGTAAAAAGGGTTCATCTCCTCACCCATCGTTGCTTTCCACTGATCATAGTTGACATCTTTCAATGCTTTCCAAAAAGTGGTTGGCTCATCTCCATAAGCCATCAATGCATAAGCTACGCTGTCCTTGAAGCCATACCTAACTGGTGCCTTAATGGTCATTTTCTCCCTTCCATCCACCAAGGATTGTACCTGTTATTGCCAAGGTTCTTCAGTAGGAACCTCTTCCTCATCCACATCTATTTTTGACATAGAATCAATTGGAGATGTAATCTCCACTCACACAGTATCACTACCATTCTCCTCCACCTGAGTTGAAGTCTCTTTACAAAGGTGTAGTAAAGCCGACTTGTCAAACGTCACATCCCTACTGATCACAACCTTGTGGTTTGTGTACACCATAATTTGTATCCCTTGACTCCCTCTTCATAGACAATGAAAATAGCCTTCTTCGCCCTTGGATCCAACTTACTTTCCCTAACATGATAATAAACAGGACAATCAAATATTCTAAAGGAATTATAAACAACAGGTTTTTCGGACCATACCTCGATAGGTGTCTTTAACTCTATGGTTGCACTTGGTGATCTGTTGATATATCATGCTATATTTACTGCCTCAGCTAAAAATTCATTACCCTTGGATAACATGCAGCGTGCTCTTCTCATAAGGGTCCGGTTCATCCTCTCTGCTACCCCATTTTGTTGAGGTATCTCTTTCACTGTAAAGTGCCTTACTATGCCTTCACTATGACAATACTCCTTCAATGGGTCATTCTTATATTCTGCACTATTATCAGACCTAAGTCTTTTCATCTTCTTGCCAGTCTCGGTCTTAATCATAGTCTTCCACACATTAACCTTCTCGATGACTTCATCTTTTGATTTCATGGCGTACAACCATACGCTCCTGAAAAAATCATCAATGAAAGTGACAAAATACCTCACACCTCTCTTGGACACTTCTTTAGAAGATCCTCACATATCCGAATGAATATAGTCTAAAGTACTTTTGGTATGATGAACACCATTGCCGAACTTCACTCTTGGTTGTTTTCCATAAACACAATGCTCACAAAAACTAAGTTTGACCTCCTTCAACTTGTTAAGCACCCTTTGCTTGCACAACACACCCAGCCCCTTCTCGCTCATATGCCCCAGTCCAATATGCCATAGCTTTGTTTGGCTAGATTTTTTATCATCTTCGGTACCCACAACAACTCCACCTACTATCGTACATCCCGAAAGAAAATATAGATTTCCCTTCCTCTCCCCTTAGATTACCAACCTTGAGTTTGAATATACAACCTTTAGAAATCTCCTTTCAGCCACAAATCTGTAGCCCTTGGACTCCAAAGTACCAAGTGAGATTAAATTCTTCTTCAGTTCAGGAATATGCTTAACCTAAGATAAAGTTTTCACCTTACCCTCATCGGTCTTGATTTGAACTGTTCCTATAACAGCAGTTTTGCGAGCATAGTTGTTGCCAAGTAATACTGAACCACCATCCAACTCCCTGTAAGAAGTGAACAAGTCCCTATTAGGACACATATGATAAGAATAACTAGAATCAAGAATCCATAACTTTCGATGATTACCCGTCGTGACCATTAACACCTCTCCTGCATCTGACTCATCCTCAACTATTGCTGCTTGTGAACTTGGTCCCTCGCCGTCCCTAGGTTTTAACTTGGGACAATCCTTCTTCATATGCCCTTTCTTGTGACACCAATAGCATTTCCTTTTTGACTTTTCCCTTTCCAAATTTCTTATTATTGGACTTCTTCTCGTTAATATTTACAAACAAGCCTGCCGCTTGATTGTTCTCTCTTGCATCTATCTTCCTGAATTCATCTGATAAAAGAGTTGATGTAGCCTCTTCTAACTTGAACTTTTCCTTAAGATTCTCTGAATAAACGGTTCATGCGAGTCGGGAAGAGAACATAGTAGTAGCATAGCTTGTGCCTCATCAGCCACTACTTCACCCACATTCAATAACTCACAAATCATCTTGTTAAAATTATTAATGTGCTCGTTCATAGCCATAACTTTCTTGTACCGAAAATGGCATAATTGCTTTATCCGAAACAACCTACTTGATAGAGACTTCGCCATGTACAAGTTTTCCAACTTTGTCCATAACAATGCAACTGATTCTTCATGCATCACTGTGTATGTGATCTCCCGTGCCAAACATGATCGAATCACACTACAAGCCTGTAAATCAAATTCTTCCCATTCATCGTCCTTCATAATCGTTGGTCTCCCCTTGAAGGCCTTGTGCAAACCTTGTTAAATCAGCGAATCCTTCATTTGGACTTGCCATAGTCCAAAGTTTATTTTCCCATCAGATTTCTCCACATCGAACCTAGAGTTCGTAACCTTCACATGTTTCGATGCCATATCAAGATCGAATTAAAAGATCCCTAAAAGCTCTGATACTAGTTTGTTAGGATTTAGGGTCGATTTAACCACAAACTAAAGATAGACAACCAAACAAGCAAACCGAGAACATAAAATAGAGAAAATAAACAAGCACCACAAGGCACAAGATTTACGTGGTTCGGCAAGGTTGTCTACATCCATGGACGATGATGAACTCTTTCTACTATAATCAAAACAATAAAGAACAGTTACAAGGACTTACCTCATAAGTAACCCAAGCTTCAAGCCTCACAACCCTTGCAAGGATTCTCTCAAACCCTCTTTGTTGAAAAACTCTCACAAATATTGCTCTCCCATAATAAATCCCTATTTATAGGCCTACAAGAGTTCCCCATCAAATAGGAAGAATCCCAAGTCCAAAAGGACTAAAATAGTAATTTTTCCAATTTAGAAACTGCTTCCAGCAACAAATCTCCAGTAGGTATCGATACCACTTTTGGTGGGTATCGATACTGAACACATCTGAAGTGCCCTACCAATCTGGTATCGATACCCCCAAACCCGGGTATCGATACTCTACTCATCTGTCGATTTATGCATCAGCAACTCCAGTGGGTTTGGGGTATCGATACTAAGTCCTTCTGTTCGATTTTGCCAAAACTTCATAATTTTTGCTCAGCAAAAGGTTATATATTGAAGAAGAAAATCAAGCAAATCAAGGGAGGAACAAAAATAGAGGAAAGCTGAAAGCATCACAAATCATCATGTCATCCCAATTACTAGGTTGGCACCAAAGGATAATTCTATCATATCTGCTAGCTTTTCTCAATAATCTGAAATATAACTTATTATGATCTTAAATGATAATAAAAATAGGCATAGAGTTATACCCTTCAGTATGGTTTATAAGAAAATTTGTTCCCTGCTTTGAAGGTAGATTAGTAGCAAAATTAGTTTCTCAAAAGACATAACTGGAGAATCTCAAGTAGGAAACTCTTCTATAAGCAATCTCCCATCGAGCTTTCAAAGGCTAAGGCAGGCAGTTAGAAGAAAACGAACTAGCAGCTATAGAGTTGAAACTACCCCAATTTTATGAAAGCCCTTAGAGATAGCTAGTTCAATGCCTATGATAGTGGCAATGATCTCTGTAATATAATGTGAACAAATTAATACCGAGACCATAGGAGAAGGTAGCAACTACATCACCAGCACTATCACTTTTTGGGTTCCCACGCGAGGCACCATCGAAACAGATCTCAGCCTCATTAGTATCGAGGAGCCTCCATCTACACTCGAAAACAATCTGATGTAGAGAGTTCCTCAGACTAATACCCAGAAAGAAGATGATACAAATGTCTTCCACAGAATTAAACATGTGACCATTTTAAAGCAGGGAATAACACCAAATATCATTTATGATCTTAATTTTGATATTATAAAACGAGGTAGACAAGTTATCAAATATTTTTTTATTCTTCATTATCCAGATCTCTGTTATGGTGCTCAAGACTACAGCATACCACAACTCCTTCCCCGCGAGGCCTCTATGCAACACCAGCTTCATAATATCTGAAAGGTTTGTTCCTTTCTTAACTTGAACTTTTCATAAATCCAAATCCAGACTAAGTTCGTGAAGAGCAGGACCACTTGATGTGCTCTAAATCATCCCATGCCTTCCCACAAAAAACACATTTAAAGGCCAGATAGAAGTCACATTTTTTGAGCTTGGAATCAGTAGCACAACATCCTTTCAAAATTTTCTAAGCTAGCTTGAGAAGAAATTCTTGGAAGAACTTCTTTGCAATTTAGCGTAACAGACTTTGGTGTATCTATTTCTAATTAGTTCCACTCCATTAGCCACAGTGAAGCATTCTTTAGGATCATAGACCCAAACTCTTTTGTCTTTTCCATTTAAAGACAACCCCCATTTGAACAATAATTTGAGTAAGATCATGAGGAAACACTTATTCCCCATTTTGAATTACATCTGAGAGTTTAGTAGATAGGTGAAGGGGATTTAAATTGAGGTTTAAGGCATTAATAATAGATAAATTTGAACATCATAATGGGTCTTTCCAAAGAGATATACTCGACCCATCCCCAATGATCCAACAGGAATTCCTATAAATAAAGTTGATGACGTTTTATAATAGGATATCTAATCTCTATTATGTTTAGTGAATTTAGCTTTGAAAAACTCAGCAGAGTTGTTAGAAAAAATGTAGGAACAGTAATGAAAACTAGAACGGTTTGAGAACTCCAACGCACGTAAATACTGTCTTTCAAACAATATTTCACCCCTATATTGTACCAGGGTAATTCGAAATATGTTCTCATGATACAATAGAGTCTAACCGTAGGATTTGTGAGTTCGAATGTGTAAGATTCGATCACAACTTCAAGAACACTCTTTTTGATCTCTGATAATGCCAAAATTACTCTAAGTTTGCATTAGTTTACTTAGAAATTCGAAGTGTGTTGAGAATGGACAAGAAACCATGTATTTATAACCTTTGAAGCACCGTTTCGGAGCAAAAATGGTGACTTTTTTGAACTAGTGCGAGTGGGTATCGATACCCACTGAATGGGCATCGATACTCACTTATAACAATGACTTCAGATAACCTTAGTATTGATACCAGTATGAGTGGTATCGATACTGGCATGATCAGAACACTACCAGTCGCACCCCTTCAGTAGGTAACAATACTGACTTAGTCAGTATCGATACTAGCCTCATCTGTCGACTTCCCTTTTTGGAAAAGATTAAGGCTCTAATAGCTCCTAGCAACGATGCGCATGTGCGAAGTGCAAAGTGCGCCACTAAAGTGCCCAATACACCCTAAACGCCCAATCGTCCTTTCGCACATGCACGTGTGCATACGCGTGCACGTGTGCGGTGGTGCTTTACACCACCTTATCAATTCCAATAAGGACCCAACACTTAAAAGATAAACTCTAATAAGTGTGGTCACTTATAAACATCAACATTCCATGTCTCCTAAGTAATGTGGGACTAAACCAAAGAAGAGTTAAAGCTACAAACCCACCCAAAGCTATTTTAGAAATCTTACAACAATCTCCCACCATTTTCAAAATGGATATAAGTTTTAAAAAATAATATATAATGTATATAAGGAATAGCTGCATCACATAAAGGGATTACCTGCGTACCCAAATGGGATCAAGCCTACGTAGTTCTTATAACGATAGAGAATACTGAAGAGATCAAATTTGGCATTATCGCGAAACTCGTACATAAATGATAAGTGTGTTCAGGACTTGAACTTTCACTTAGTGCAAATAATTTAAGGCTTTTTCCAAGCGCTGTGGTGAACGGATCTTGAACCAATGGCTCTTAAGGATAAGCCGAAACTATTGCACATACTTGTTTCATTTGTAGAGTGTTTTTATTACCCTGCACATTAATGGCCATGCGCATATATCCTGATTTCATAAGTACTTTAGAGAGTGTCTAGTTCTCATAGAAACTGCCTAATTTCTTCACTTATATAGATAAGTCCACATGAAGTGATCCTGTGAGTCACTACTTAAGATTTGGACTTATTAAGGATATGTATCCATACTCTATAATACAGGAACCAACACTAGAATTTTAGAATGGGAAAGTTATAATTCTTAATTTTTTCCATAATCACTCCTTGACTTGTTTGTACCCATTGAACCTTGACTTTTTCAAGACATAGGTTAGGTTCCCATCAAGGGTAATTGATTTAATTCAGTAGATACAAGTCTCATTCCCTTAGAAGTCTTAGAGATCATCTCTCTAGACAAACATTTTGTTAATGGATCCGCTAGGTTCTTGTTTGACTCCACGTAGTTATCCGTAATTACTATATTTTTGAGTAATTGTCTCAGGTATTGGTGTTTTAGACTGATATATCTTGACTTTCCACTGTAAGTCTTGCTGGCCACCCTATACAAAGTTGCTTGGCTATCACAGTTAAGCATGATTGCTGGAGTAGGCTTTTTCCAAAGTGGTATATCCACTAAAAGGTTCCTTAACCATTCTACTCCTTTGCAAGCATCAGCCAAAGCTATTATTTCTGCCAACATAGTTGAGTCAGAAATGCAAGTCTGTTTCTTGGATCCCCAAGATACAGCAGCCCCACTTAAAGTGAAAATCCATCTTGTTGTGGATTTATATTTTGACTCAATATTATTCCAACTTGTATCATTATATCCTTCTAATATATCGGGATAACCTTGATAATATAAACCATAGTTTATAGTACCTTTTAGGTATTTGAGAACTCTAGAGATAGCATTCCAGTGTTCTCTCCTTGGGTTACTTATGAAACGACACAACAAACCCACAGTATATGCTATGTCTAGTCTTGTGCAGTGCATGGCATACATAAGACTCCCAATGACACTAGCATATTTAAGTTGATCAAAACACCTTCCAGTGTTCTTTTCTAATTTAACATTTGGGTCTACTGGAGTAGATACTAGTTTTTCTTCTAAATACTTATACTTGTTAAGTATCTTTTCTATGTAGTGATTTTGAGTCAAAACATAGCCATTCTCTCCTCTAAGAATTTTAATTCCTAGGATCACATCAGCCTCTCCCAAGTCTTTCATGTCAAAACTAGAAGCTAGAAACTTTTTAGTTTCCTCTACACAAAATAGATTAGTCCCAAAGATAAGCATATCATCTACATATTATTACACATGCATCATCATTAGTTTTATAGTAAATACATTTATCAGCATCATTTACTTTAAAACCCAGGATAACACTATCTTGTCAAATTTCTCATGCCATAGCATAGGTGCTTGCTTTAAGCCATAAAAGTGACTTAACTAACTTGCACACCTTACGTTCTTGTTCTGCAAGGATAAAACCTTCAGGTTGTTCCATGTATATTTCTTCTTCCAAATCTCCATTTAGGAAGGTTGTTTTTACATCTATTTGATGGATAACCAAGTTATGGACCGATGCAAGAGTAATTAAAACTCTAATAGATAAAATCCTAACTACAGGTGCATATGTGTCAAAGTAGTCAATACCTTTTCTTTGTGAAAATTCTTTTGCTACAAGTTTCGCTTCGAACTTGTTAATAGAGCCATCTGCATTCAATTTCTTCTTGAATATCCATTTACAACCTATGGGTTTAGCTCCTGGAGGAAGATCAGAAAGAACCCAAGTCTGGTTGTACATGATGGAATTCATTTCATCGTCGATCGCTTCTTTCCAGAAAAGAGCGTCACGTGAACTCATAGCTTAATTGAATGTAGATGGTTCATCCTCAACATTCAGAATGTTCTTTCACCACATTTCTATCTCCTTCTACAAGGTAGATAAGAAATTCTGGTCCAAAGGATTTATCTATCATTTGCCTCTTACTTCTTCTAAGTTCAACCTCTTGAACTGGTTCGAGAACCGGTTCAGGTACATGTATGTTTAAAGGTTCATTTCCAACTTGGGGTTGATCTGTGTGGATCTCTAATTGTTCTAAATTTAGAAATCTATAACCAACACTATTACTAGAATAACCAATGAACACACATTTATTTGTTTGGTTACCTAGTTTAGGTCTCTTTGGGTCAGTTTTTCTTATATACGCAAGACACCCCACACTTTGAGATGACTCAAGTTTGGTTTCCGATTAAACCATAACTCATAAGAAGTAACATTAGATTTCTTTCTAGGAATTCTATTTAGAATGTAACATACAGGTAATATAACTTCTCCTCATAAATTCAATGGTAGGTCCAAACTTAATAACATAGCATTACACATGTTAACCAAAGTTCTATTCATACGTTCAACGATTCCGTTCTGTTGAGGTGTATAGGGTGCTGTGAACTGATGGATAATACCATTATTTTTAAAGAATTTAGTGATTTTAGTAGAATCATATTCTCCTCCCCTATCTGATCTTACTGCTTTAATCTTCTTGTTATGTTGATTTTCAACTTCTGCTTTGAAAATTAAGAATTTTCCAAAAGCCTTATCTTTCAATTTTAAAGATATATATAAGCATATCTACAAAAATCGTCGATGAATGTTACAAAATATTTGTTACTCTCACGGCTTAAAGTTTCCTTTAAGTCACATATATCTGTATGTATAAGATCAAGAAGTTTAGAAGATCTCTCAACAGTTTGAAACGATGGTCTATGGATTTTAGATTGTGCACATGCTATACACTTGTTAATATTATCGGAAACACATTTAGGAATTAATCCTAAGTTAGACATGTTCTTTATAGAACCATAATTAACATGTCCTTGTCTACCATGCCACAAAGGAAAAGACTCAACAACATAAGCAGAAGAAACTTTATTAATTAAGTTAAACTGAATCATCCCATTACAAGAATATCCTTTTCCTACGAAAACTCCATTCTTGGATAAGACAAGCTTATCCGATTTATACACAAGTTTGAAACCTCTCTTCTTAAGGAGATCACCAGAGACTAAGTTCTTAGTCATATCTGGAACATGAAGAATCTCTATCAAAGTAAGAGTCTTCCTTAATGTAAATTTGAGTTCCACGGAGCCAGTACTAACGAACTTAGTGCGGACATCATTTGCCATTTTTGCCTTACGTCCATCACTGATTTGATCATAAGTATTGAACAACTTTCGATCCTTACATATGTGGATGGTTACTTGTAACGACCCAAAATAATTTTGTTGACTTTGGTGAGTCAAGTTGAGTCGAGTCCAACGCTTCAATCGTAGAACCTATTAGGTGTTAAAATAATTAAGTCTAGGACTAAATAATGGGTTTTTGTTCAGAGCATAATTTGAAGAATCGAACCATACGAATGGATAGATCTCGAAAAGTTATTCAATTTCGACTACTCACGCGCGAAAATCAGACACTAAATGATCCCAAATCAAGACTTGGAACACGATTTTGACCAGTACAGAAGGTACCAGCGATTTTGACCTTGATTTTGACTAATTAAACTTTATTAAATTGTGTATATACACTATATATATGTATTGGGTGATGTATTAAAGAGTAATTTTATAAAATTTTCCATTATATTCACATAATATGTTGTATGTGCTTATATTATAACATAACCCATATAGTTATCCTAGTTTTTATTTTATTTTTTATTTTTAGCTTCCTTTTAATCCACCGTTTGTTTCTTTTCTCTCTTAGTTAGGTCAGTAGGTTAGCTAGAGAGAAAAAAAAAAGGAAACCAATAGAAACGTGAGGAGAGGAAGAAAGAGAAGAAGAAAAAGAAAGAAAAGGAAAGAAAAGAAAGAAGGAAAGAGAAGAAGAGGAAGAAGAAGATGACAATGATGTTGGTGAACCATATATTTTGTTGATTGAGGTATAAATTTGAAACCCTAGCTTTTCATTTTATTTTTAATTAGATATTTTATGTTGTTAATCTTTAGTTTTCAATTTTAGGGTTGATTTTGTTAATAGTTTAAGGTTTGATTAGACCTTTCAAACCCTTAATTGACGGAATTGATAATTGGGAGGGTTGATTTTGACCCAAATTTATTGTTTTGGGTTAGATTGTAAGATTCAGAGGTCTAAATCAATTGAAGATGATATTTAGAGAAAATTGGGTTGTAATCCTAAAGCCCTTATTTCATAAGGACCTAGTTTGGGAGTTATTTGAAGAACTTGAGATTGATTTTGATTTTGTGGTTAATTCNCAAATGGATTTTCGGGTTCTTATAAAATATATATATTTTACTTCCTTCCATCTGTTGGGAGAAGTAGTTGTTTTGAGAGGATATGCGGGATGAAGTTCCCAGTTGTTGGGTATGTGTTGGTGATTCCCTAAGTACGGGCTTTCCCCGGGAATATATACTATATATGTTATGCTGGGCTTTCCCCCAGCTATAATTATTACCAGCTTTCCCCGGATTATATTACGGGCTTTCGCCCGATTACCCGGCTTTCCTCGGATTATATTACTGGCTTTCTCCGGAATAATACTAGATGGGAGATCACAACATGTACATGGATCTTAATTTTTATAGGAAAAAGTATTTTCTACTACTAAAACTTATAGTATTATAATATATATTTTTAGGTGATCCAAAAATGGACTTGTAATGCCTACACGAGCAAATCATTGAAGTTTTCCTAAAAACAATGATTTGTTCTGTATTTTCATTATGTTTTCCTGTCTCATGACAGGAATGGGACTCTCATGATATAGGAAAACTATTGAAATCTAGGTTATTCTATTTCTCTTTCTAGAAAACCATGTTTGGATAGGTACGCGTATGATTCTAGAAATGGTGAGGTTACATGCTGCCTAGATTAGGCGAAGACTTGAGGAGCGTAACAACTCCTGGATTATTTTAATGATCATTAAAATGTCTGCACGAGTCAAACGGCTGACCACCGCGACAACGGCTACATCGGCAAATTATGGTCAAGGGTCCACCTGAACCCAAATCATGAGCCAGCGTGCTTCTCACAAAAATCGATAAATCAGTCGCTTGGTTGGAAATCAGGAATTAACGATGGGGTTCCACATCGGTTAAGTTAGAACATGATTTTAGAATTGCGGTTTGAATCCAGCCTAGTGGATGACTAAGTATTATTATTTTGACGAAGTAAGGTAGACTAGTCTTGATGAGATGATATGACTATCGTGGATGATTGGAATGATTTAAAAATATTATTTGTGGATAAATCATCTCTTCTACAAGTTTATGACAGGTTGAGAACCCTGAAATTACAGGGGAGACTCTGGTGAATTTTTCGTTCGCCCTAGTCATATTTTGAGGGGATTAATGATATGGATAGCTATATTAGTTTAACTCTGATTAGGTTTGTAAACCTTTATTTAGGTTTATTTAGTACTAATTAATCACCTCGTGTAGTAAGCCTAATGCCTCGAGATGCGATTCAACCTCTTAGAGATTTGAGTTTCGAATTAGGGCGTTACATTACTCCTGTATCCAGCCACCAACTAGAGTCATTGCTTACATTGTTTGCTTCTAACACTGTTGCAATGAAATTCACTTATTCGGTCATGTTTGTTTGGTTCTTCAAGTTTGTCTTCTTGATTCGACAGTCATTCGTAAAATGACCGGGTTTGCCACAGTACTAGCAATCATCTTTATTCTTTTTATTCTTGTTCTTGTTCTTAGAATCCTTCTTGAACTTGTTGTCATTCTTTGGTTTAAGGCTGGTATGCTTGGATTTGTTATCCTTTACCATGTTTGCCTTAGAAAGATCTTCAGATTTTTCTTAACGTTTCCGTGAATCTTCTTCAATTCGAAGGTGATACATCAAAGATTTCAGAGTGTATTTCTTCTCATCATGTTTGAGTTTCTTCTGATAGCCATTCCATAACTTTGGAAGACATGCAATGATGACTTCAACCAAGAACTCTACAGGGAGAGTAATTTCTACCACTTTAAGATCACTGACGATATTGAGAAAGCTATGCGCTTACACAAGTATAGTCTTATCGTCAGTCATCTTAAAACTTATGAAATTATCGATCAAGAATTTCTGGTTACTTACCTCTTTAATATGGTATTTCTCTTATAACGTAGTCCACAACTCTTTAGCAGTTTAGATATGACGATGGGCCGTATAGATGGTGCTAGAAAGTGCATTGAGAATATGTCCACGGCATAAGAATTCTTCTTCTTTCCTCTTCATTCTCTTAATCTTCAGTTCAGTCGAATCTTCGTGTGTTTCGTCTAGAATAGGTTGAAGATTCTCACCCAGAATGTAAGACAGCTTCAATGTATTTAGGAAGAACATCATCTTTTCTTACCACCTTAAAAAATCTTCACCATCAAACCTTTCAAGTCTTGTGAAGTCCTGGTTCATCACTTGAATGGATTGCGACACTATTCCCTCTATTGTTGAAATATTGTTTAAAAATTGTTGGAAAAAATGTAGGAACAATAATGAAAACTAGAACAGTTTGAGAACTCCAAGGCACGTAAAAGCTATTTTTCAAATTATATTCACCCCTGTATTGCACCAGGGTAATTCAAAATATGTTCTCAGGATACAATAGAGTCTAACCATAGAATTTGTGAGTTCGAATATGCAAGATTCGATCACAACTTTAAGAACACTCTTTTTGATCTTTGGTAATGCCAAAAATACTCTAACTTTGCTTTGGTTTACTTAGAAATTCGAAGTGTGTTGAGAATGGCCAAGAAGCCATGTATTTATAGCCTTGGAAGCACCATTTCAGAGCAAAAATGTGACTTTTCTGAACTGGTGCGAGTGGGTATCGATACCCACTGAATGGGTATCGATACTCACTTATAACGATGACTTCAGATCAGCTTAGTATCGATACCAGTATGAGTGGTATCGATACTGGTGTGATCTGAACACTACCAGTCGCACCCTTTCAGCAGGGATCGATACTGACTTAGCCAGTATCGATACTAGCCTCATCTGTCGACTTCCTTTTGGCTGGTATATCGATACTACAGTGACACCATCTCATTTTTGGAAACGATTATGGCTCTAATAGCTCCTAGCGACGATGCACATGTGCGAAGTGCAAAGTGCGCCACTAAAGCGCCCAATGCACCCTAAATGCCCAATCACTCTTTCGCACACGCACGTGTGCGTACGCGTGCGTGTGTGCGGTGGCACCACCTTATCAATTCTAATAAAGACCCAACACTTAAAAGATAAACTCTAATAAGTGTAGTCACTTATAAACCTCAACATTCCATGTCTCCCAAGCAATGTGGGACTAAACCAAAGAAGAGTTGAAGCTACAAACCCACCCAAAGCTATCTTAGAAATTTTACAATATAGTTGTTATCCGAGTTAAGAATGTTCCAAAGGAGTTTCATGAGGAGGATTTTGTTAAGGCATCCAAACCTCCTCAAGCCAAGCTCATTTCTTAAAAAAGACAACAAAGTTTGTCCCAAGTCACCATAACAAGTTCCCTGTTGTTGGGATCTCTTGATGATAGAAAATTCTTATAATCCTTTCATCTATAAAGATGATTATTTTAGGCCATTTATAAACTGCCACGATATATATTGGAATACTTTGAATGACTGACGTAATGAGCACCAATATAGACTGAAATGATATAATCTTACCTTTCCAACTAGTTAACTTGTTTTGAATTTTTTCCACAAAGGGCCAAATGAAGATGCTTTTTGATACGAGCTAAGAAGATTAACCGCCAAGTATTTATTAGGGAACTTTGATTCAGCAATGCCCAAAACGGAGAAAATTAGGTTTCTTCTATGTCTAGACATGCTTCTGAGAAACAGTTTGCACTTGTTCTGTTAACTACTTGTCCTGAGGATTCTGTGTAGTCAAAAAGTAATTGAAAGAGGGCATTAAGATCAGAATCCCGACCTCTACCAAATATGAAGATGCATGTCATCAGCAAAGAGCAAGTGTGTAGGACTTGGAATGCTTATTAAACTAACCATAGCTTCTATTTTGAAAGGAGATCGGACTCGAGATGCCCCTATTAATTAAGCACTCCTTACGCAAGCACAAAGAGGATGGAAGAGAGGGTCTTCCTGGTGCAAACTGATAAGCACATTAATATTATATATAGTACCCCTATAATTATATTAGTTAATCACTTATTTTATTTAAATTGAGTTTATTAGTGTAATTTTACATGTGTGCATGTCTTATTTGGGGAATATAAAAATACATCGTTTTAGTCTCTCTTAGTCCATAATATAGCAAAGATCCGAGAAGAATTATCGTCCAAACTAAATCACGAAAGCCCGACATAAGGTACCCATGTTTTAACCAATGAAAGGAGTGTTGTACGATAGTTAAATCTAATCAAGCTACACTACATCAAAAGCCTTTTGAATTCTAAAAATCCCGTCCCTTGTGTATCTTGGAGTAATAAATGCTGATTTTTCTAATATATAATTTTTGTTGGCTTCAAACATATAAAGCCAAAGGAATCGTGGGACACATATGCTGATTTCAAGTGCTTTTAATATTCAAGAGTGGATCTTATATGTTTTTAACTGAGCAAGAGGTACTATGCGTAGGTGATGGGGAAGTAAACCATTCACGTGATGGCTGATTATTCTATTTATATTAATCACCATCATCATATAGCCCTCTCGGCTAGTGTGCAAAATGCAGCCTTTCTGCAGAGCATCTTAAAGTATTGTGGTTTGAGGGATGGACATGGTGGAATTCATGGGCTCGAGGGATTAAAGAATGAATTTTTGGATTAAAATAAGAGAGCTTTAGCAAATCAACTAGCTTCAGTACCACGCATGCTCAGTGCTCTTGATAGACACGTGATGTTGTGTCGAGATGGGAAGTCGGCTCTTAAATAAGAGGAAGAGAGGGGACATCAAGGAGGGATGGGCGTAAAGGCCTTTGGCCTGCAAGCAGAGAGCTCTACAGTGGTGACCAGGGCCTTTGGCCTGAGATCGACTGGAGTTTGGGTAAAGAAAACATAGAGAAAACTAGGGAGAGAGAGAGAGGATATCAGTTCACCAGCTGTATCTCATTTTCTTATATCTTATGTTCTTCTCCTTTGTTATTTGGATTAGAACCATGATCTCAGTTATGTGGTTCTAAATCTTATGATGAAATCCCAAACTTGATTAGTTTTTGGATTTAATTGTACTGTTCCTTGATGATCTTTAATGTATAAATTTTATTTCTCTAAATCTAGTTGATGAATCTATTGTTCTTTCACTATTTATGTGATGCATACTTAGTAGTTTGAGTTTATATAATTCATCAATTAATTAGGTCCTGATTTAATTGAATGCTACAACACTTTTGATTATTTGTGCTGTAAGAAGACAAGTAATACTTTCGAGTTGTACCTTTGACCGAGAAATAAATGACATATTAGTTATTTGAAGAACTCAACGATCCCATCTTCGAGAAAATAGGAGTGTTGCTCGTAATTGTTAATCAGGAACAGTTAAATTGAATCTATAGAATTACAATAGTAAGGTAGTAGATTCTAAGCCTTTGCATTTTCCTTATCCGTTTATTTACACAGTTTTCACTTTATTATTTTAGTTCACTTAATTCATCTCAAATCAATCACTATTATTTTTGGATTAGTTTAGGTGATTTTATTTTTAGATTACTATAGCACAAGTCTCTGTGGGTTCGACCCGTACTTGCTAGATCTACATTGGTAGACCGTGCGATTGCGGTATTATTTATTTATTAACAGAAAAAATCATCAATCAAATTGGCGCCATTGCCGGGGACTTGACGGTGTGATCTAGAAAAATTATTACTCATTCTAATTAGTAGTTTTAGGATTTATTTTGAGTTTGTTTATTTTAAAAAAAAA
>MVGT01002568.1:180277-192769 GCA_002174775.1 Macleaya cordata
TTTTAATTCTTTTAACATTTTTCTGAGTTTTGTTGTGTTTTTATTTTTACAGGATTCAGAGTGGACATTGAAAGAAAAAGGACACAAAAAGAATTCTAAATTTTTGTTTTACTTTTTTTAGAGTTTTGTAACTAGGATTTTGGAGTGTAAAACTTCTTAATTTATTTTGATTCTGGTTTAACCAGGACACCATTTGTAATAGAAGTAGAGAAGGAGGACAAGTATGATCTTGTCTCAGCCCCTCGGGTTACTACACTAGCACAGGAGCTAGTGGCCCGAGTCGACTCAACCGATTTGTTACCCGTCTTGAACGGGAGGTATAATCTCTAACACCCACGATACTTCCGTTAGTGGGTTACTTGACATTTTTCTATAGTTGTATATTGAGGAAATATTATGGTTGAGTCATTGTTATGATTCCTTCTTTTCATTTAGGTTTTATTTTTATTTGTTTTGAAAAACAAAATGATGACAGAATTTTGGTCTCTAAACCAAAATAAGCAGGAAGATAAATGTGCAAAGAAATCATGGGCAGAATTAGCGTATGGATATATTCCACACTGGGAAGAATTCATAAGGACAGGAAATGCTAATAATAATTATTGGGATTGATTCCAACCTTCCATTGTTTTGAACAACATTATAATGATCCCAATGATTATTTACAAATGTACCAATCACCACAATGTAGTAATGACCAATCTTATTTTGATCCACCAACATCTTCATCAAATTTTGAAAAAATAATTAATTTAGTCATTCAGCAAGCAGCCCAACTCAAACAATTTGAGGAAACACAAAATGAATAAGAAATGCTTTTGTCGTCAATACTTATGTCCAGAGTGACACAAGTAAAGAAATTGATAGAATTCTACAGGAGTTGCATGATATGAGAAATAATGAAAACGATGAATGTCATTGTGAGAACATAGAGAATTTAACACCTAATGACCTTGATTTACAATATGGTGATTCCAATCCTACTCCTGATCATATTAATAATTATTCACATATTCCCAAGGAGGAGATATGGACTGGATACACTATTGTTTTAGATGGTGTGACATATCTATATTTTTATGATGATGAAAGCATGATGTTAGAGAAACGGGTTTATCCTAAGAACACTATCTTTGAGTCTCAAGTCTCAGAGATGGTGGACCCCTTAATTGAATCCTCTTCCCAAATCTTTATTGATGGAACTCATATTTTTTATGATGATGATGACGATGATGATGATGATGTAGTGATTGCTAAATTTTTGAATGAATGTGATGGTACACAAATTGTTTTTGACTTAGGAGAAGCCAAAAAAAGTTCTAAGAACACTGCTGATGTTTTTAAGGATGAAATTTTAGAAGAGGTGTTTGAGTCTTTACCTAAGTCACAATCTGAGGATATTGCATCAGCTTTGGAGGTCATTCCAATTGAATATGCTACCCCAGCATTTCAAAGGCCTCCTAGTTTAGGGTTAGAATTGAATGCTTCCAAAATTCTTTTGGACTATTTTGCCCATCATTCCTCTATTGTTGTAAAGCAACCATTAGAGTTTATATATATGTCCATCATCAATTCTGTCCCAATAGATCCATTTGATCTAGTTACTGTCCCTGTCCTAAGAGAGCCCCTATATCAATTTATTTTGGTTAAAAAGCATCAATTTTCAGTAGCAAAAAGGTTTAGGGGTGACTTTTTTATTTTGATAGTCTCACTTGCAGTATTATGTATCTACAGATGTGTGAGATTATCATTATTTGTATATATTATTTTTTGGGCAGATCCCCAAATTTTTCGATTACTAGTTTTTGGAGAGTTTGTTTTTCTTATATAGTTGTAGGATTTTCTTTTTTTTATTTGCTTTTATTTTGTTGAGTCAGTTTGAGTCATTTTGTTTCTCTTTATTTTTGTGTTAATCACATGTTTGTTCTTATAACATTTGTTCATGGATTCTAGCACAATCAGAGTTTATTTATTATCATTATCCGGTAATCTCTTTCATTATTTCTACTTTTCATTTTCTCATATCTTGCTATCATTGTATTCATCTTTTGAAATATTGAGGACAATGTTTAGTTTAGGTTTGGGGGTGAGTCCAGATACATGTTATTTTGCCATATTTGAATTAAAACTATATCTTAAAAAAAACAAAAAAATGAAGAATTTGAAAAATTTTAAGCTCACTGATCTTGATTTGTGATTGCTGTTATCTAAAGTACCTTGAGATATCTAAGTCTAGATTATATGGCACTTGTTTCTTGAGATATTTTATCTTGATTTGGAGTAAGTATATGTTTTGGTGTGAGTTTGTTTTATTACTCAACTGTTAGAGATTTTTTAAGCATATGATGTATGGAACAACTTTCACTTTTGCACCATCTGACTTGCATTTTTAGAGTCTAAGTTCCACATTATGTTGTGAGCTTGATAATCACCTAGAATGTTAGAATCTTCTAAGTCTGATGAGCCTTGACTAGCTTGTTCACTTGGTTGGCTGGGATAGTAGTTGGTGTATACGTTATGGAAAGCAAGTAGTGAATTAGACTAGATGTACTAGAAAGGGCTACCTCTTGCTAAAGTTCATGTGAGCTGAAGTGTTGTATTATTTGTAGTCATGACTCTCTCTCTCAAGTAAAAAAAAAAGAGAAAAAATAAAATAAATAAATAAATAAAGAGAGAGAAGTCTTTGACATCGAGAAAAGGAAAATCAAAGTGAAGGAATTCAATTTGAGAAAAATGACCTTGTTGTGAAAGCCTATGAGGTATTAAGGTGAACATCCAAAATTCTCGTAGTCCTGGCTTTGAATCATTCTTTAGTTGGTTTGACCATTTCTTAGTGATTATCAGTGTTAACTTGACTTTGGAAGAGTTGGATTAATATTCTTGCATAGTACAGATTGAGTACAGATTGAACTTGCACTCCAGTCATAAAGTTTTGAGAATCTCTAACTATTGCATAATGACTTTAACTCTTTAAGTTATTTTTGAATGTTGGAATCTTTGTTATGCTATCTTCTGAATATTGTGCCTTTGAAATGCTAGATCAATGATATCGTAAAGGTCAATTCATGTTTGAAGTTATTTTTCAAGGAACAATGAGCTTATTATTATTATTCAAATCTCTCTTCATTGAATTTTGTGGGTACATTTACTGCAAACCCTAACGAGACAACACTCGTCCACAAGAGGTAACTTAGGGGTTTAAAGGCTTATTACATTCGCTAAATGCAATCAAGAGCACCAGCGAAAGTTGTTTAGTCAAGAATTTTTATTGTTTTGCTCGAGGACTAGCAAAATATAAGTTTGAGGGTATTTGATAAGCACATTAATATTACATGTAGTACCCCTATATTTATATTAGTTAATCACTTATTTTATTTAAATTGAATTTATTAGTGTAATTTTACATGTGTGCATGTCTTATTTGGGGAACATAAAAATACATTGTTTTGGTCTCTCTTAGTCCAAAATATAGCAAAGACCCGAGAAGAATTATTGTCCAAACCAAATCACGAAAGCCTGACATAAAGTACCCATATTTTAACCAATGAAAGGAGTGTTGTATGAAGTTAAATCCAATCAAGCTACACTACATCAAAAGCCTTTTGAATTCTAAAAATCCCGTCACTTGTGTATCTTGGAGTTATAAATGCTGATTTTTCTAATATATTTTTTTTTGGCAGCAACATGGTATAAAGGAAAATGCTAAAAGGTACGCATATTTTGGGGGATTTTCTTCCCCCAAACCCATCGTAAGGCTATTATCACCTCGTGATTTGAATCACATCCTCGAGTTCCGTCTTCCCCAAACTTCAAGACATGAATCACCGTCCACCTCAGGGAGGGATGTAAATCCCCCCAAAAGTGCGTGCATTGTAGCACTACTCATGGTATAAATTCGTTGGCTTCAAACATATAAAGCCAAAGGAACCGTGGGACACATGTGCTGATTTCAAATGCTTTTAATATTCAAGAGTGGATCTTATATGTTTTTAACTGAGCAAGAGGTACTATGTGTGGGTGATGGGGAAGTCGACCATTCGTGTGATGGTTGATTACTTTATTTATATTAAGCGTCATCATCATATAGCCCTCTCGGCTAGGCGCAAAGTGCAGCATTTCGACGGAGCATCTTAAAGTATTGTGGTTTGAGGGATGGACATGGTGGAATTCATGGGCTCGAGGGATTAAAGAATGAATTTTTGAATTAAAATAAGAGAGCTTTAGCAGATCAACTGGCATCAGTACCACGCATGCTCAGTGCTCTTAATCGATACGTGATGTTATGTCGAGATGGGAAGTCAGCTCTTAAATAAGAGGAAGAGAGGGGAGATCAAAGAGGGAGGGGCGTAAAGGCCTTTGGCCTATAAGTAGAGAGCTCTACGGTGGTGACCAGGGCCTTTGGCCTGAGATCGAACGGAGTTTGAGTGAAGAAAACAGAGAGAAAACTAGGGAGAGAGAGAGGAGATCAGTTCACCAGCTGCATCTCATTTTCTTTGTATCTTATGTTCTTCTCTTTTGTTATTTAGATTAGAACCATAATCTCAGTTATGTGGTTCTAAATCTTAGCTTAGGCTAGATGAAACCCTAAACTTGAGTAGTCATTGGATTTAATTGTATTGTTTCTTGATGATCTCTAATGCATTAATTTTATTTCTCTAAATCTAGTTGATGAATCTATTGTTCTTTCACTATTTATGTGATGCATACTTTGTAGTTTGAGTTTATATAATTCATCAATTAATTGGGT
Source organism: Macleaya cordata (assembly GCA_002174775.1). Lineage (NCBI taxonomy): Eukaryota > Viridiplantae > Streptophyta > Magnoliopsida > Ranunculales > Papaveraceae > Macleaya > Macleaya cordata. The sequence continues at coordinate 185,025 of MVGT01002568.1, forward strand.
CCTGATTTAATTAAATGCTATAATACTTTTGATTATTTGTGTTGTAATAAGACAAACAATACTTTAGAGTTGTACCTTTGACCGAGAAATGAATGACATATTAGTTATTTGAATAACTCAACGATCCCATCTTCGACAAAACATGAGATTTTCATCTCGAGTGTTACTCTTAATTATTAATCAAGAACAGTTAAATTGAATCCCTAGAATTACAATAGTAAGGTGGTAGATTCTAAGCCTTTGCATTTTCTTAATTAGTTTATTTACACAGTTTTCACTTTATTATTTTAGTTCACTTAATTCATCTCAAATCAATCACTATCATTTTTGGATTAGATTAGGTGATTTTATTTTTAGATTACCATAGCACAAGTCTCTGTGGGTTCGACCCATACTTGCTAGATCTACATTGGTAGACCGTGCGATTGCGGTATTATTTATTTATTGACAGAAAAATCATCAATCACCAACCTCTCCTTAAGTTAAGTAACCGTAGGATCCACCATTCACTAGGATTGAAATCCATAAGTTTTTTCATATAGTATGGATCCAGTCACAGAAAGTGGAGTCAAAACCATATGTATTCAGAACAGCTAAAAAAATCCCATTGGATGGTATTAAAGGCCTGCGTGATGTCAACATAAAGGCCTATATTACCCCCAGATCTTTTCTTATTCAATTCGTTTATTAACTCATAAGCCATTATATTTTTTCTTGGATTTGGCGACTTGCTTGAATAAATGCTCCCTATTCTGGACTAACAACCCTACTAGTAGTATACTTGATTATGGAGGCAAAATTTTTAGTGATTATCTTCATAAAAAAATGCTCAGGGAGATGAGCTAGATGAAAATTCTTCAGAGTAGAGGCCCCATTAATCTTGGGGATGAAAGAAATAAGGTTGGAGTTCACTCCTTCATGAAAGAATTTTTCCTTCAAGCTGTAAGTAATAGCATCCACTAGGTCCTTGCTAACAATATACTAAGCATCCTTATAAAAGATGCAATAAAATCCATTCGGCCTAGGTGAACCTGAGGCATTTATACTAAACATAACCTTTTTAATATCTTCCACCGAGGGAATTTTGTTGAGCATCCCATTGTCTAGGCTGGAAACTAATTTTGGTATGCTCTTAAATAATCTATCATGCAGTTAGCTTAGTAAGAAGATAATAAGCTTTCCTGATGTTGATAATGGAATGAAACAAGGAAGAGGTTTTTTCAATAATTCTCCTGAAGTAGTCAGTTTCTCTCCAAAAACAAGAATTCGTGTATTATTTGCGAATGATACGTGAATATATGGTAACTATGCCCAAGAGTCCAAGGGACCTAACCAAGCTCTCAGACCTAGTTTGGATCTGTCACTCCCCCTGGATTTCAGAACACGTGACCCGACTCGGTCATGATGATCCAAGACCCAGTCCGTGAGAAAAAGAAAGAAAAAGTTTGATTAAGCAAGACAACAAGAAGTTTAAATAAAGTCAAATAGGTCAATGTTAAAGTCAAACTAGAAGGTCAGAGTCTATATCAATTGGTCAAACCTAGTCAATTCTAGTCAAGTATGACTCAGGTCAACTCGAGTCAACCGGTCAAGGTCCAACTTAGGCTCAGTTTAAGAATTATAGGGTCAAAATTGATGGGTTAAATTTTGATTTTTATTTCAGTCAATATGTATATTAAAATGATGTGGTTCCAAGCCCTAAAGCTTCTTAAGAGTCTCTAGTTTCTGTAAAATAAAATATATATTTTTATCAGATTGAAACATTAAGTAAAATAGGTAAAAACTGGACCTTGTACATTTAGTTAATAATGTGTCAGTCACACTAATTTAAGTATAATACAAAACATGGAAACTTCCAAAAGAAAATTCTATTAAAAATAGATAAACAACTTTATATCTTTCAAGTTAAACATAAATTAAAATAATAAATACATCTAACAGATAATGGGGAAAGAACATAGACCATCTACATTGACAACAGATTCTCTATTGCTTTTCCACAACTTAATTTGGGTTGATCAAAACCTAAGCTTTCATGAACCAAAAAAACCACTAATAGGCTTGCCCTTTACAAAAACAAACAAACAAACAGAGATTAATTTTGAGTTCAGGTCAGAGTTACGACCTTAAGATTGTAGCGATACCAAAACTCTGATAGTGACAAAAACGTAATAATCATCCAAAACTAACTCAAAACCTAACCAAAACAAAAAAAATAAAAAATAACCCATTAATTCCCCATGATAGCTAAAAAATTCTGGAGTATTACATCATCACCCTCTAAAATAGAATTTTGTCCCAAAATTCAAAACTATAAACAAAAGCTAGAAAGTTACGTGAGAATAATTTCGGTCATTTAGACGAGATCTCAAACTCCAACTCCCATGTTGCTTCCTTAGAATTATGATGCTGCCACAATACCTTGACGAGTCAAATGGTCTTGGTGCGAAGTTTCTGGTTATTCTTATGAAAGTTTAAATGCCCTACAGTTTAATTAATTTAACCGTATGTCTTTGTGATTATTGTTAAATAACAGTCGCCTAATAAAAATTTAAATGGTGATAAAGATAGAACAAAAAATCTCTGTGATTCAATTACTAGATATGTAATTGTAGCACTTCAACTAATCGGATCAATCAAAATAAGCTTTCCATAAAGTATAAGATACTTATTAGAACTTGAAAATCCTAAGATATGAATGTGGATCTCTCTAAGCTCTTCTTTCGATGTGTCTCTCCAAGCCTTAATGTTAAAACATTATTTATAGGTGTTATAGACGTACTAAATAACTTATGGTAGGTGTAAGATTACTAAAGGTCGGTTTAGAAGTTTCCCAGATCATTAAAACACTTTTAAGAAATTTTTTCCCGTAGCTAAAAGCATTGGGTTCGAATTCAAAGTGAAATGAAGCTACAACACACAAAACAAGAATGTTTTAGGTTCCAACTCTAGTTCGAACTCATTGGGTTCGAACTCTCATTTTTTTCTATTTTGGTGCTTCTTAAGATGGACTTATGGCTGCCATCAGAAACAAGTTGGGTTCGAACCCACCTAATCAATCTATTTTGTACAAACCACCTATGGTTTATAAGTTTTCTAAGTCACTTACCATCCTAAAATGAATTTTAGTGGTGAGTTGAGTTGTTAGCGAGCTTTATCTCCAATCTTCAAGTGTTCACGAAGTCGAACAACGGAGACGACACTCTAACTCTAACTAAAGTACAATGGACTTACATTGAGTTTACTTTGACACACAAATTGACAACAAACCTAAGGACCTACGGGCCTTATAATTTTAATCTGAAAATAAGTATTGGAATATACACAAGAGATTTTATTTACAAGAAAAATCTAAATTGAGAAAAACCCTGGACCTGGTCCAGTAAAAATTTACTAAGTGTTATTAAAAATTTATAATCCAATTTACCAATCGATGGACATGATTTATGACTCCTTCTACGTTCCGATTAGCTTCAATGTGTAGTTCTTTTACGAATTCGAACTATATGAATCCGCTTCTTAGTTGATTCTGATGCGTCTTTAACTTGGACTCCATAAATCCCGCGCCTTGAACCAATACTCGACTTCACTAGTATTTCACCACGAACTTGAAACTTCAAGCTCAAACACCGAAAATCCATCGACAAATAAAAACTCAATTTTTTTATTAAATGGGAAGGATTGAACTATTTCAACAAGTGTGGAAGCAAAAGATGATGAGTTGAAACTCTCCAAGACTTATTTATTGCTATAGAATGAATCAACTCTATTTATAATGACAATTCTCAGATCTAGATCTAGAATGCACCAAGTATAATGAGTGAATTTATAGATCTAGATCTAGAACACACTATTAATTGGCAATGAGTATGTTCCTAGATCTAGTCTATGACAACCTCATCGCATGTAGAAGAGCTTTATACTAACCCCTGTAAAGACTTATGGCCTAACAAGGTCAAACATAGGGTTTAATAGAGAAAAGAAAACCCAAAAAGTAAAATTTTCACGCAGATCTAGGCGATGCTTTCGAAATCAAAAAGTTGGTATCGAAAGCAGTAAGGTCGCTTTCAAAAGTAACAAGCCTGATTTTGAAATCAAGGAAGTTTGTTGCTTAAAATCACTTTTGGTTTTGAAGCCAACTAGAGTAGTTTCGAAATCAAAGTGTCTTGAAGTTCAAAGATACTTTCGCTTTAGAAACCAACCAAGTTGCTTTCGAAACCAAAGTCCACTGTTAGTCATTTGTTTCCAGGTGACTTTTGGTTTCGAAATGAACAAAGTGGTTTCAAAATCAGTTATGCCTAAAAAAGTTCTTTGAGTTTTAAAAACATTTTAAAACCTTTGATGGTGAGTTGAGCTTCTTGGAGTCATTTCTTCAAACTGAACCGATCTGTGAATCATTAACTTTAATTCAAGTTACATTGACCTTCTTGAGTTTAACTTTGACATGAAATTCGACAAATAATATATGAGGGAACTCATTAACCTTTCATCGCGTCTAGAATGCGGAGATGTTTCTTCTCATAATTGACATCTTCAATGAGGTGCAAATCTCATCTTTCGATGAAGTTTAGAGGATTCGTGTGGTACTTTTACAGGATAGATAGATGAAATACATTATGTACTTCTGTCAATTGTGGTGGCAATGCAAACGATATGTAACTTCTTCGACTCAGGGAATCTCAAATGGTCGACATAGCGGGGTGATGCTTCCCTTTCTTCCCAAACTGCTTGACTCTAGGTCATAGGCTAACCTTTAGAAACACATGGTTACCCACCTGAAACACAAGCGGTCTTGGTTTTGCATCTATATAACTCTTTTGTTGACTATCTGGTGTCAACAAACGTTCTTTGATGACTTATACATTCTCTATTGTTTCTTAAACTACTTCTGGTCCTATAACACTACTCTCACACTAGAATTTCCCCCAACACATAGATGTTCTACAGGGGCTTCTATGTAACACTTCATATGGTGCCATCTCAATATTTGCTTGATAGTTCTTGATGTAGGTGAATTCACCATATGTCAACTTGTCATACTAACTTATCTAGAAGTCAATGGTGCAGACTCATAACATATCTTCCATATAGTCCGACAATATCGATCCTTAACTCAATGTGGAATCTGTATCCATTTGTTTGACTACTATAAAGTGTGTTGAGTTGGCGAGTCTATCAACTATCACCCACATGTGTCCTTGCCTTGCCTTGTCCTTGGTATACCTCCCACAAAATCCGTAGTAATGAGACCCATTTCCATTCATCAATGCTCAAAGAGCGCAACGGTCATACCGACCTTGGATGCTCGATCTTCACTTGTTGACATATGAGAACCTTAAAACAAAAAGTGCCACTTCAAAGATATTGAACCATAAAAAAATCATATAGGTTTGAAGGGGAATAGAGGAGAGTTAAAAATTCAATGTCTCTACGGTTGTCAGATCCAATCGAAAGTGTGTAACTATGGAGATGGATAAAACCTATAACAATTAAAAATTATCTATCGGAATCTAAGTCTAAAAAACAAAAATCTCAAAACAGAGTATTGACTTATTCGATTCTTAATGCAGAATTAAAAACAAGAACCAAATATTTCAATCTCTAAGAAATAAGAAATTTGAACACAGAGTTTTTTGTTAACGAGGAAAAACCCCGGGACCTAGTCCAGTTGAAACAATCTACTAAGTTAACGAGAACTTACAAACTATTACCCACTGACTGAAGACTCGATCGTTACGATCTGATCAGCTGTATGCAATCTCTACTACTCGAATCCACAAACCGCCACTTAGTTGATCTCTACATGATGCATTTTCAACTCAGAATCCACTAAGTCTCGCAACACAAACAATCACCCAAACCCATAAACACATAATACGAACTTGAATCCACAATTTAATACACCGAAAGTCCACCTAAAAACCTTAAACAAGATTTAAAACTAAGATTTAAAGGATTTAACCTTCTTCAACAAACATAGAAGCTAGAGGTATGAATGTAGAACTCCAAGCTATTGAATTGTATGGGATTATGAGAAGTAGGGTTAACATAATCCTTTTATAGAGGTATAGGTCGTCCAAACATGTTTAGGAAACTCCTAAAGCAAATTGAGGTCAGTTAGAAATTCCATTCAAACAAGAATTTGAATTTTATAAACTTTTAAACGAGATTTTTCGCGTTGATTTCGATATAAACAAGTCTCCTATTGAAAGCAAACTCTCATGTTGGAGGCACTTTCGAAAGCAACTATGTCCCTATCGAAAGGAAGCTCGTCTGTCTTCAAGATTGACCTGCTCGTTTCGAAACCAAAATGCTCTTATCGAAAGCAAGCTCTACTATTTTTCAGAATAAAGTTTGAACTTTATTTCGAAAGTAAAAAGGTGGTATCAAAATCAAAGTAATATGTCGAACTGGCTTTGCTTTCCATTTTGAAACTAAATGTTTGATATCGAAAGTAAAGCTTCTTGTTTTCTCACAAAGTATTGGTTTTGAAATCAAAAGGATGATATTGAAATCAACTAACTAACCTATGAAAGATTATAAGGGTTAAAAATATCATGAAACTTCCATTTTAAGTAGGACAACTTACCTATGGTCTTAAATGAAACTAACCACCTATGATGATTCTAGGCATCTAAGTCACTTATTATCCTAAGATGTTTTCTGGTGGTGTTGAATATGAACTTATTTGTAAGTCAAATCTCTTTCTTTTTAATCTTCAATGGCCAGATCATGGAAACAAGAAGCTAACTCTAACTCAAGTTACAAAGACCTATTGAGTTTGATTTGACATGTAAATTGACAAACCCAAAGAGAAAACTCACAAATGTAACAAGAGTTATTTTGTACACACTCGTTTAAGAATATGTATATCGCATTCCTCATCAAATTATTAAAAGTTGCACTTTTTAAAGAATTATGGATTGACTTTGCAACTTAATGCAACTGTTAATGGTTGGATAAGGAATGTGATGTACACATTCTTGAAAAGAGTGTGTACAAAAATAGGACTAGAAAAAAAAGAATAATATTGAGGCCCAGGCTCTTCGGTGGTCGAAGGGCCCACAAGAAACTTGTCAGTAGCAGTTGGGTGGCACATTGCCATACCTAAACCCATCTTTTGGTCTTTATTGGGACTGTATTACTCCTCGCCTCCCTCGACCCATTCCTCAATGTCCAGGGCCGACTAAAGCGTGTTGACGTATGGTGACTTCGACTAAAAGGCACATGTGCCCAAACACACCTGAAGTGTTATAGAGTTTGAAGGTGCTTATGGGCCCTTCGAGAGCGATCCATTTTAAACAGTCTTGTAAAACCCACAAGAAGATGATCGAAGATCTAATTCTTGGTAAGGATGATCTACTCACCGAAAATAGGTCATTTTAAAACTTTTAACCCCCCTAAACTTCAAACTGCCTTAACACTATCATTGAAAATTTAATCATGTATAGGAGGGGGTTCGAAGTTTTAAAATGGACTCATTTTTATGATGATGATCTACACGATGTAGACCATACAAAGTATGCGTAAATTGAATCACTTAATCATTGTTAATCTTCAATAAAATTTTGATAGGGTTAAAAAATTTAGGTTTAGAAGTTATAGAATATTATGATTTGTGGGGATGATTAGGATCTTGTCTTTCTACATTCCACACAGACATCCCACATAGATGTGTAAAACGACCACTGTAAAAATCCGTTTTCATAAATAAAGGGCGCAGCTGAGTAGGAAAGGGGGTGGCG
>MVGT01002568.1:193100-206934 GCA_002174775.1 Macleaya cordata
TTTTTTTCTCTCTCATTATCCCACTCTCCGATTCTCACTCCGTTCCCACCAATTCCCTCTCTCCTCTTTGTTTTTTCTTTTTTGGGTTTTTGTAAACTAAAATTTCAGTTTCGAGGGTTTTTATTTTTTTATTGTTTTTGGGTTTTTAGTTTTAATGCACTCAGAGAAAGACGATGATGATTCGTTCTCGTGCCCTAGATTCTGTTTAATCATCTTATTCTGATCTGATCCCGATCTGCTCTCTCTCTCCGTACTTTTGTTTTCTTTATTTCTAATGAAATTTTATCAGCTTCTGGGATCCTTGAAGTAGTTTAATTGTTATTATTCTAAATAATAATGCCTAGGTTAACATAATCAATCAATCAAACGTTGTCTGAAATATAGATCTGGATCTTCCTCATTGATGACATTTTGGTTTCTTCTGTTTGTTTTGAGTGGTGCTTGATCTGAATCAGGGGAGCTTACACTTTTGTGAGCTCTCCCTTTTACGTTCACCCTCCCTCCTCCCCTTTCCTAATTTTCTGTTAGATGCAGAGAAATTATTAAAAAAAAAGGTTTCATTTTTATGGTGTTTATTTTCCGACAGTGGTGGTGGATCAAGAGAGGTTGGCGTTAACTAATTTTGTCTTTCTCAGAGGGATTTCTTCGGCATTTGCATTCTCTCTCTGCCCTGGTAATTCTCTTTCTTCACCCATTTTCATTGATCTCTTCTTTATGGGTTTTTTGCTTTTTATTTTTGGAAAACTTTTTGTGTAATAATTAATTACTTGTGCATTTTGGGATGAAATGTCTGTCTAGAATTGGGATTTCTTTTGTCGGCAATTGGGTGGATCTAATATGCTTCCTGTGATTTTGTTTTTTTTGGAGATTGGGTGATCGTTATTTTGTTGGTTATGTTTTGTGATTTTGAGGAATTAGGAAGTTGATTGATGAACTCTCTCTTTTTTCTTTTTTTCTTTTTTTTAATTGTGAATTGTGTAGAATTGCTTATGGACATTTCTTGATCTGCTACTCAGGGTGGCTAAAGAGAAAGCTTGAGTGCATAATAAGTGCAAATGTCGAAGTCTCCCTCGCCTGAACCTCGACAGCGAGTTTCCTCCTCTTCTCCTAAGTCTAGGTACTCTCTCTCTCTCTCTCTCTCTCTCTCTCTCTCTCTCTCTCTCTCTCTCTATGAGTAATTTAGTCATCAATGACTAAGAATAACCTGTGTTGGTAATATTACGTCCTGCAATAAGCTCTTCTATAGAGAAAAGTAGAAAACAATTGTACTTGAAAATTCGAATTATACATTCAAGCAGGATTATGATAATTTGTGCATTATCAGATTGATTAGAAAATTGATTTGAGGAGATTTACTGATAAAAAATAAAAAATAATTGATTTAGGAATTTTCATTTTCACATTTGTTTTAGTTTAGTTTCCTCCTTTATGCCTTGGTATTGTGCCTTTAAATGATGCATTTCTGATTAAGTTAGTACAATTACTTCTCAGGGAATTAAATGGAACATCAGGAATGGATGATCCAGAGAGTACAATGGCTAGGGTCGCTCATTTTGTTGAGCAGCTACATGCCAACATGTCCTCGCCGCATGAGAAGGAGCTTATTACAGCACGTTTGCTCGGTATTGCCAGAGCAAGAAAGGATGCAAGAACACTAATAGGTTCCCATTCACAGGCAATGCCACTGTTTATATCTGTCTTGAGAAGTGGAACACCTGTGGCAAAAGTGAATGTTGCCGCTACTCTGAGTGTCCTCTGCAAGGAAGAAGATTTACGTTTGAAGGTGCTTTTGGGTGGGTGCATACCGCCATTACTGTCACTCCTGAAATCTGAATCTTCTGAGGCCAGGAAAGCAGCGGCAGAAGCAATCTTTGAAGTTTCCTCTGGTGGGCTGTTGGATGACCATGTGGGCATGAAAATATTTGTTACGGAGGGTGTAGTTCCCACTTTGTGGGATCAGCTCAATCCGAATATCAAGCAGGACAAAGTGGTGGAGGGATTTGTTACTGGGTCTTTGAGAAACCTTTGTGGAGACAAAGACGGATATTGGAGAGCCACACTTGAGGCTGGGGGAGTAGATATTATCGTGGGTCTTCTTTCTTCTGATAATGTTGCCGCTCAGTCAAATGCAGCGTCTCTCTTGGCCCGTCTGATGTTGGCTTTCTCTGATAGCATCGACAAAGTTATAGATGCAGGAGCTGTTGAAGCCCTGCTTCGTTTGCTGGGTCGTGACAATGATATTTCAGTCCGTGGCAGTGCTGCCGATGCATTGGAGGCTCTCTCGTCCAAATCAACTAGGGCTAAGAAATCTATAGTGGATTCAGATGGGATACCAGTTCTCATTGGAGCCGTAGTAGCTCCTTCAAAAGAGTGTATGCAAGGTGAGGGTGGCCAGGCTCTACAGGAACATGCTATGCATGCGCTAGCTAATATCTGCGGTGGGATGTCAGCTTTAATACTCTATCTTGGAGAATTGTCCCAGTCACCTCGCTTGGCTGCCCCAGTTGCTGATATAATTGGAGCACTTGCTTACTCATTGATGGTCTTTGTGCAAGAATCTAATATGGAAGAAGCACCGTTTGATGCAATGCAAATTGAAGATATTCTAGTGATGCTGTTGAAGCCTCGGGATAATAAGCTAGTTCAGGAGCGTGTACTTGAGGCTCTAGCTAGTCTGTATGGCAATACCCATCTGTCAAAATGGCTCAATCATGCGGATGCCAAGAGGGTTCTCATTGGGCTGATAACTATGGCTTCTACTGATGTTCAGGAATATCTGATACTCTCTTTGACAAGTTTATGCTGTGATGGGGTGGGAATTTGGGAGGCCCTTGGGAAGAGAGAGGGTATTCAGTTGCTGATATCATTGTTAGGATTATCGAGTGAGCAACATCAAGAGCATGCCGTCGCATTGCTAGCTACTTTGACTGACCAAGTCGATGACAGTAAGTGGGCGATCACTGCTGCGGGTGGTATCCCTCCACTTGTGCAGTTATTAGAGATGGGTTCTCAGAAAGCGAGGGAGGATGCTGCACATGTGCTGTGGAATTTATGCAGTCACAGTGAAGATATTCGTGCTTGTGTTGAAAGTGCAGGAGCAGTTCCAGCATTCTTATGGCTTCTTAAAAGTGGTGGATCCAAAGGACAAGAAACTTCAGCAATGGCACTTACAAAGCTTATCAGATCAGCTGACTCTGCCACGGTTAATCAGTTGTTAGCATTGCTACTGGGAAACACTCCGACCTCAAAAGTCCATATTATTAGGGTTCTGGGTCATGTACTAAGTATGGCGTCCCACAAAGACCTTGTGCATAAGGGAGCTCCTGCTAATAAAGGCCTGAAATCACTTGTACAGGTTCTCAACTCCTCAAATGAGGAAACTCAAGAGTGTGCCGCTTCTGTCCTAGCCGATCTATTCAGTAGTAGGCAAGATATTTGTGATAGCCTTGCAACTGATGAAATTGTCCATCCTTGTATGAAGCTTTTGACAAGCAAAACTCAGGTTGTCGCAACACAGTCTGCTAGGGCCTTGGGAGCATTATCCCGGTCAACCAATTCCAAGGCTACCAACAAGAAGTCTTATATTGCTGAAGGAGATGTCAAGCCTCTAATCAATCTGGCAAAAACTTCTTCCATCAGTGCGGCCGAGACTGCAGTTGCTGCCCTAGCCAATCTTCTTTCTGATCCTCAGATTGCTGCAGAAGCTCTGGCAGAAGATGTTGTATCTGCTTTGACCAGAGTATTAGGAGAAGGGACCTCAGAAGGTAAGAAAAATGCATCCCGTGCCCTTCACCAACTCTTGAAACATTTTCCGGTGGGTGATGTGCTTACTGGAAATGCTCAGTGTCGTTTTGCGGTTCTTGCACTTGTTGATTCCTTATCTTCAATGGACATGAACGGTGATTCTGTTGATGTTCTAGAAGTGGTTGCCCTGTTGTCTAGGACAAAACAGTGTGTGAACTTTACTTACCCTCCATGGTCTGCCCTTGCTGAAGTTCCCTCAAGTTTAGAGGCTTTAGTTCGGTGCCTAGCTGAAGGGCTTCCTCCAGCACAAGATATGGCAATTGAAATACTGTCTAGGCTGTGTGGTGATCTACCCGTTGTGCTTGGTGATCTTTTGGTCGGAAAACCAAGTTGCATTACTTCACTGGCTAATAGGATAATGAATTCGTCCAGTTTGGAAGTAAGAGTTGGAGGGGCTGCGTTACTCATTTGTGCTGCTAAGGAACATAAGCAGCAGTCAATGGGTGCCCTTGATGGATCTGGCTTCTTAAAGCCGCTCATTTATGCCCTTGTAGATATGATGAAGAGCAATTCTAGCTGCTGTTCTCTTGAAATTGAAGTCAGAACTCCTAGAGGTTATACAGAAAGGACATGCTTTCAGGAAGGTGGTGACTTTGAGGTTCCCGATCCTGCCACAGTTTTGGGGGGTACAGTTGCTTTGTGGTTGCTATCTATAATTTCTTCATTTCATGCAAAGAACAGACTTACTGTCATGGAAGCAGGTGGGGTAGAAGTTCTCGCTGATAAGCTTGCAAGTTACACCTCCAATCCACAGGTATGGACCCTATCTGGTTTCTTCTTACTGGTTATGAAATGGATATGCTAGAAAGGAAAACTTACCTTTTTCCTGCTGTTGAGTTTAGTACAGAAATTCCTTGTATACAAATTGGTTTCTTTTTATTTATTTATTTTAATATACCACTCTATTTTTCTCTTCTTGCTCGTATGGTTTCACCTCTATTCGGATGTTGTTGTCATTGTTATCTTTCTTTTTTTCTCCTTGAGCACTTCTCTTAAGGTTAAGCTTGATTCATCTTTTTTTCTGCTCATTCAAACAACGATAACACCATCCACCTTATATAGACTGTATAAACTATTTTTCAGTTGAATATGAATCCAAAGGATAAAAAGCTTTCAATACCAGGGCCCATCTCACAGTTTAAATCCAAAATACAGCTGTGATTTCTGCAACAGATGTGTCCTTTTAAAAAGAATTCTCAGGTTGCGTTCTTTCCAATTTTATTTTCTTTTTCTTTTTTGTTTTTGTGATCAGTTGCCCAAAGTATCTTCCTTTTGGACTAAAATGGCTAGTACTACCACAAAACGCTTTGTACACTGTATCTCTTGGTGAAACACCACATTTTCAAAGAGGTGAGATAAAGTTTTAGCGCATCTGTACACTAGGGAAATGGATGCTGAGATATTTATTTTATTTCTAAGTCCTGCTATTATATTCTACTTCACCAAGCAGTGCTGTTAAGGTTTATAATTGGAGAGTTATGGGTTTCAATCACATATGAAATATGAATCTGCAATGTGCTCTTTTGTTTTATAAGCTGTTTCTTGGTTATTTCTTTCTTGTTTTGAATATCGGCAGTTGTTTCTTGGTTATTCTCCATGTCATGTGTGTGGTTGCATGTTTCATTTAATTTGTCTTTACCATAGCATTACCTCTGGTACTTGGACTGAAAAAATTTTGTTTGTGGACAGGCGGAATTTGAGGATACAGAGGGTATATGGATTAGTTCCCTGCTCTTGGCTATTTTGTTCCAGGATGCTAATGTTGTTGCATCTCCTGCCACCATGCGGATCATACCTTCACTTGCTCTTCTGCTCAAGTCTGATGAGATTATTGATCGGTACTTTGCTGCACAGGCGATGGCTAGCCTAGTTTGTGGTGGAAGTAAAGGAATACATCTTGCAATTGCAAATTCAGGTGCAGTTGCAGGGTTGATTAGTCTCATTGGTTATATAGAATCAGATATGCCAAATCTTGTTGCCTTATCTGAAGAATTTTCGTTGTTACGCAATCCTGATCGAGTTGTTCTGGAGCATCTCTTTGACATTGAAGACATAAGAGTTGGCTCTACTGCACGCAAGTCCATACCTCTGTTAGTGGACCTTTTGAGACCAATGCCAGATAGGCCAGGTGCTCCTCCAATTGCTATTTCCCTTTTGACACGTATTGCAGATGGAAATGATGTAAATAAACTGGCTATTGCTGAAGCTGGAGCTCTGGATGCTTTACCCAAGTACCTGTCTTTGAGTCCTCAAGACTCAACCGAGACTACCATAGTTGAGCTGTTGAGAATATTATTTAGCAACCCAGATCTGATTCGTCACGAAGCATCACTTAGTTCCTTGAATCAGCTGATAGCTGTTTTGCGTTTAGGATCAAGAAGCGCTAGGTTCAGTGCTGTTAGGGCCCTCCATCAACTTTTTGATGCTGAGAACATTAGAGATACTGAATCAGCGAGGCAGGCCATTCAGCCATTAGTCGACATGCTTAATGCGGGATCAGAGAGAGAGCAACAAACTGCTCTTCTTGTCCTGATCAAGTTGACTTCCGGAAATGCTTCAAATGCAGCAGCGTTGGCTGAGGTGGAAGGAAATCCGCTTGAGAGCCTGTATAAAGTTTTGTCTTCCACTTCTTCGTTGGAGCTGAAGAGAAATGCTGCACAACTGTGCTTTATTTTGTTTGGCAACTCAAAAGTGCGAGCTACTGAAATTGCCTCTGAATGTATAGAGCCCCTTATATTACTAATGCAGTCAAATACATCTTCTGCAATGGAATCTGGTGCTTTTGCTTTTGATAGGTTGTTGGATGATGAACAACAAGTAGAATTTGCAGCAACATATGATATTTTGGATCTTCTTGTTCGATTGGTTTCTACATCGAACCATAGTCTTACAGAGGCTTGCATCAGCATTCTTATAAAGTTGGGGAAAGATCGAACTCCTTGCAAGCTTGATATGGTGAATGGGGGGATAATTGAAAACTGTCTTCAGTTACTCCCGGCTGCACCTGGGTCCCTATGTTCCATAATCGCAGAGTTGTTTCGCATATTAACGAATAGTAGTGGGATTGCGAGAAGTTCTGGTGCTGCGAGAATGGTTGAACCGCTTTTCTTGGTTTTACTCCGTCCAGATCTTAGCATGTGGGGACAGCATAGTGCCTTGCAAGCACTTGTAAATATTCTGGAGAAACCTCAAAGCCTCGCAACTTTGAAACTCACTCCTAGCCAAGTAATTGAACCTTTGATTTCCTTTCTAGAGTCCCCTTCTCAAGCCATTCAGCAGCTTGGTACTGAGCTATTGTCGCATCTTCTAGCACAGGAGCATTTCCAACAAGATATTACCTCACAAAATGCAGTTGTGCCTCTTGTTCAGCTTGCTGGAATTGGAATACTGAACTTGCAGCAAACAGCGATTAAGGCATTGGAGAGTATCTCCACGAGCTGGCCTAAGGCTGTTGCCAATGCCGGGGGTATTTTTGAGCTCTCTAAGGTTATTATTCAAGATGACCCTCAACCTCCTCACGCATTATGGGAATCAGCTGCATTGGTTCTCTCAAATGTTTTGCGGTTCAATGCGGAGTACTATTTCAAAGTTCCTTTGGTGGTCCTTGTGAGAATGTTGCACTCCACATTGGAGAGCACCATAACAGTAGCTCTTAATGCCTTGATTGTTCAAGAGAGGACCGATGCTTCAAGTTCTGAACTCATGGCTGAGGCTGGTGCCATAGATGCATTGCTGGACCTTTTAAGATCTCACCAGTGTGAAGAAGCATCTGGAAAACTACTCGAAGCTTTATTTAACAATGTGAGGGTGCGAGAGATGAAGGTCTCAAAGTATGCTATAGCTCCTTTATCTCAATATCTGTTGGATCCGCAAACCAGATCACAGCCTGGTAGGCTTCTTGCAGCTCTTGCTCTTGGCGACCTCTTCCAGCACGAGGGACTTGCTAGAGCCAGGGATTCTGTATCTGCATGCCGTGCACTAATAAGCTTGCTTGAGGACCAGCCGACAGAAGAGATGAAAATGGTAGCAGTATGTGCACTGCAGAACTTGGTTATGCACAGTAGGACAAATAAGAGAGCCGTTGCAGAAGCAGGTGGCATATTAGTAATACAGGAATTACTACTGTCTCCAAATTCAGAAATTGCTGCACAGGCATCATTGCTGATTAAGTTCCTATTTTCCAATCATACGCTTCAAGAGTATGTTTCAAATGAGTTGATCAGGTCTCTGACAGGTAAGCAGTACGTCTTTCTTTTCCTCTTCCCTTTGTGCATAAGTAAAAACCTGGGCCTGGTCCAGTGCGGCATTACGAGACTTGTTACTTTTATACATATATTTGGTTCTTATTTCTTATAGAAGAATGTGGACTTTAGGCCATAAAAAACTTAGGGCAATCTTGATGATAAAACATTAAGAGTGCAAGATGCAAGTGGGGTCCGAGTGTTTAGGCCTAGCTGAAATGCTGAATTATGCTGGTTTACTAATTTAATAACTATTTTGGGACTAAGAACATATGAATCACACTATGAAATTAATTGAGGATGATGGAGAGATGAGAAAAATTTTGATACAAGATTTCAATAAAATGCCAGGGAGAGATTAACTGTTGAAATTTGTTCTGGGAAACTATTTATCATGTTTCTGCTTCTGTAACTTCTAAAAGAATTTTTCTTAGGCTGAATGTGTTTTTGTTATAAACATTGTCAAGTGGGAACCTCTCTTGTGAGCTGTTGATTAACAAATGGAGGACCTCTATCAACCTTATGCTCGATCCTCTTGCTTCTTTGAAAAACAAAAAGAAAAAAGGGTTAGTTTTCAATAGAAAAGTTTCCTGCAATCATACAGGGCCTTACTGGTGAAGTTTCAAGAAAATGGAAAGAACTTGCTTAGTTTCTGTTTGACTTAGAAATATCATATGGTAGGAAATCTCGAGAGAATGTCAATTAGAAAACTTAAAAAAATAAAACCAGACAGAGAAGAAGTCCTGTGTAAGATTTTGATATTATTAAGGGCACCTATGATGGGGCTATGACTATTGCAGGAGCAGATATTGAGACTAGGGAGTTTCTAATTAGTGCATATTTGCATTAGGGATGAGTTACAACTATGTACATTTTCGATGGATTACGGTTAAAGGCGCATATTCAAGGAGTCTATATTTTATACTTAATTTGTACTCTCTTTTGTAAATCAATAAACAAATGTGCCTTTGGATTGATTTCTGAAGGCCGAGAAGTTTGATTTTCTCAAATATCCAAATTATCATAATGTTGATCAAATAATGTCACAGGAAAAGTTTAGTTAGAAATAAACTATTCATAAAAAAAAATTGTGAAATAAATAGTATTTCAGTAGAAATTTTGCAGACAAGAAAATAAATGCCTTCTGATATAGGTACTTGGGCTGGGGGGAAATATTTTGTGTATGGAATCTAATAACTTGTTTTTTAAGATATATAAGGACTTTTAGATATACTATTAACTTCCTAGCACTGACTGGTCGTGCAGCTGCACTAGAGAAAGAGTTATGGTCCACAGCAACTATAAATGAAGAGGTCTTGAGAACCATAAATGTGATATTCACCAACTTTCCCAAGCTCCACATTTCTGAAGCGGCTACACTCTGCATTCCTCATTTGGTTGGAGCACTCAAGGCTGGAACTGAAGCTGCTCAGGAATCCGTGTTGGACACCCTATGCATATTAAGACATTCATGGTCAACCATGCCAATAGATATTGCCAAGGCTCAAGCCATGATTGCAGCTGAAGCCATTCCTATTCTGCAATTGTTAATGAGGACTTGCCCACCAAGTTTTCATGATAGAGCAGATAGCCTTTTGCATTGCTTGCCAGGGTGTTTGACTGTCACTATTAAGCGTGGGAACAACTTGAAGCAGACCATGGGAACCACAAATGCCTTTTGTCGGTTGACAATAGGAAATGGTCCTCCGCGGCAGACCAAGGTAATTTTGTTGTGTTAGTTTGCTTGCTTCTGAAGAACAGCTCAAGTAAATAGCTGCTCTTAGGACTATTGGTTAATTTATCTAACTTAGTTTTTTAAGATTATTTTTTGGGTATTTTTGAAGGTAAATTCTTTGAAATCTTTTTTTTTTTTTTCGCTGTTTTTATTTTGGTGAAAGAGAATGGGAGGGGGAAAAAGAAAACAATATCAAAAGTTTAAAATTTATTAGGCGAATTAAGTGATAGATGTTAGGAGAAGTACATGAACTATTTGAGTTATCTTTCGAGAAAATAAAGAAGAGTTTTGCTAGAATAACACCAGAATATTACATCTGCTTTTTAAAAGTGGTATGAGGGGGTGAAACGGAATTAATGTTTTTTCAGCAACTGTTATGATTGGGTTTCCAATCAATAAAGTAAACAGATGTAATCTTTGGTGTCAAAATCTGGTGTCCCTGTAGTCAAGTCCAAGAAAATCAGGTTTTTGTCACTTTTGCTGTGTTTTATCTCGGGAAATTCAGAAGAGTTTTATTTTTATTTTTCTAAAAATATCTTACATATTATTAGGTAGTTAGCCACAGTATATCTCCAGAATGGAAAGAAGGGTTCACTTGGGCATTTGATGTACCACCAAAGGGACAGAAACTCCACATCATATGCAAAAGCAAAAACACATTTGGGAAGGTATGTAAATCTTTTCCTTGTAAATGCTTTTTATTATCCTGCCCCTGGCAAAAATGGTTACTTACAATGTGAGATGCTGGGTGGTGGGTTGTTGGCAGTCAACTATCGGGAGAGTAACGATTCAAATAGACAAAGTTGTAACGGAAGGAGTATACAGCGGGCTCTTCAGCCTCAACCACGACAGCAACAAGGATGGGTCTTCTCGAACTCTTGAAATCGAGATCATCTGGTCCAACAGGATATCAAACGAGAGCATTTGAATGTGCGGGTCAATTTCCATACCCATATATACATGCAAAACCGACTACTCTAGTGAGCTTTTCTCAGAAAACTGCTGAGGAGCCAAGGGATGGATGTAACTATGACCTCCGATCCCATACAGATTTGTTGTCAGTTCGTTCGTCAGTCAGTTGGCCGGTCAATTCGGTTGATTGATTTGCTTGTAAGTAGTATTTTCATTTTCAGGTTCAGTTTTGTAGCTGTGAAATGTAAGCTGCACAATTG
Organism: Macleaya cordata; assembly: GCA_002174775.1. Classification (NCBI taxonomy): domain Eukaryota; kingdom Viridiplantae; phylum Streptophyta; class Magnoliopsida; order Ranunculales; family Papaveraceae; genus Macleaya; species Macleaya cordata. The sequence continues at coordinate 204,053 of MVGT01002568.1, forward strand.
TTGTGTAAATGTTTCTTATTATATGTAAGTTGCAGAGGGTAATAGTGGTAAGGGTTCCCACGGTTTAGAGAGGAGGATGTCATAAATAGATGATGATGGAATGGATTATTTGGGGCGTGGTTGTGGATTGGGGTGAGAGGGGAAGGGAATCTCAGGGCTGAAAAAGTTTGATGTACAGGGGGTGAGTCTACTAGGTGGTTAGTAGGGATCAAATATATTTAGGGACAAATTTGTCTTAAGAAATTGGTAGAACCAAAAGTATTCTGCAGGGTGCTGGCAGCGGGCAGCCCATTAATAATACTACTGAAAGGTTTTGTCACACTCACACCACCGATTGTTGCGTCTACTCTCTCTCTTTTGAATTTTGATCTTAGTAACCAGAGTCGTGTTAAGTGGTGACGCTCTTGCTCTCTGGAACCTTCAGTCTCACTCCCACTCTTGTTTTGAACTATGCTCCGGCACTCCTACTGTAGAGGTATTTTTTTTAACTTTGAGACTTTTTAATTAGCTACTTCAACACTCCTGCTCTGCTCTGGAGTTTTGCAAGTGAATCGCACGGTTTCCTTGCATTAAGATATGATGAGATGATCAAAAAGCTAATTTTTTTGTGAAGATGAACTCACCCAAAATCTCACCATTTTAAAACCTAAAACTTCTAAATCGACTAACATTTGATGGAGTTAAAAGTATTAGAATAATGTAAATTGCAAGGACTACGTAACCAAGACGACAGAATTTGTACCTTAGTAACCGAAACCTTGGTATAGGAGTGACGCTTCCGCTCCGGAACCTCGCGCTTCCGCTCCAAATTACGCTTTGATGCTCTCGCTTCGAAGGTATTTTAGAACTAAGAACATTTTTTAATCGGCCGCTCCAACGCTCTCGCTCCCAGTTTCGTTCCCGTTCCGACCCGCGCTCTGGTTACTTAGATTTGTACACAAATCTATGGAGCTCACATGCAAATCAAATGAGTTTAGTAATGCTATGTTAGCCGATTCTGTTAACAAAAACCTTTAACCCAATAAATAACAGCCATGGATGAATGAATTGCAAGGTTTCAAGTGATTCACAATCTTTGGGTGAACCTTTCGGTTAAGACAGCTCTTTACTGCGACATGATACCCAAATCAACCCGTTTCGATGCTTCTAACCTACTTCCCTATTTCCGAAGTAGGATTATAAGGGCTAAAAATTCTGGCACGTCTATTTCACCAATAATGATTGGCAGATTTTTACCTGCACTATGCACTTTGATGGTGTTTGTAATTTTAGGCATCTGAATCTGATTCTTGTGAATAAATTTTGTATGATCTTTATATTAGGAATTTTAAAATGAACTTGCCGATTTTCTTTCATTTAAAATTCAATTTAATTTTTTAGTTGAATACTCACTTGAAAATCTGACATGCTTAGCCCCAAGTGACAATGCACTGCCTCAGTTGATTCCCCCAATCAGTTGCCTCACTTATTTCCTAAAGTAAGCTAGGGCTGTTATGAAATCTGTAATCTGATCGATCATCATCAGAATGTTGAACTCAAGGGTGTTAAATAAACTCCTAGTTAGGAGTGATCGAAAATAAAACTCATAATATCTACCAAGATAATCCCATCCCATCCACGAGGCCAGCCGCGCGCGCCCCTACTACAACTTCAACTAAACGATGAAAAGACTAATGTGATTCATATATAGGTGAGGCAAATTAACTACCACGACGTACGGGTGGCAAAATTTTCAAAAAGAAGCTAGCTAGCTAGCTAGCTTTTCTAGCTATGGATCGAGGCATATATTCATAGTAGAGCTAGCAGTCAAAACAACACGGCCCTTTCTAGCAAATGGTAGGAGTATTATTAATTCTTGTTGGGTATATGTTTTAAAACAATTGTTTTGTATAAATTGGTCATCAAAGCAACATTGTGTGTAGGGGTGGGACTTGGGTTGCGTCAACCCGACCAATCCGAACCCGACCCGATATTTGGGCAAGCATGGGCGAAGGTTGCTGGGTATTTGAGCAAGTATGGGGATTATTTTGCCTAACCCTTAGTCAAATTTGGGCAAGTATGGGCATAGATATATGCCAACTTGGGCAACCCATCCAACCCGAGAAACTTTTATATATAGATAAATATATAAATCTTATATGTATATATTAAGATTTTAATTGATTTCTAACATGGAAATATGTGGCCAGAAAAAAGAAAACTCTCATTTTGCCAAGTATTTTAAAAGATATAAATGGATAAATATATGAAGCTACTAATATAAGGTGGAGGTATTAAGACCCAAAACAAAAACTTTTCTTTTGTCTTATTATATATAAAATAAAAAAAATAAAATTACTTAATAAGTAAAACTCAAAATAGTATATAGACAACTATGGATTTGGACTCTGTTGGTTTTTTTTTTTGAAGTTATATATGACAAATATTTTGTTTATGTTTTTTATTTATTATGTGAGCATATTGTTAGTTTGTTTATCTTTTGAAACTATGAATGATATTTTATTTATTTAAGTTTATTATTTATTATTTTTTTTGTATTAATAATTCCATTCAATCACCTAAATTAATTGAAACATGGGCAACCCGAAGAATCCAAGAAACCCGAAGGACCCGAGAAACCCACTTGGGCCATGCGTGGGTAAACCTCTTATAAGTTTTGTGGGTTCTATAGGCATTCTGGGCAAAGAAGGTACAATGTGGGCATGGCATGTCCAAAACCTCTAACCCGCCCAACCCGCCTGAGTCCTACCCCTAATTGTGTGGGTGCAAACTAACCTAGGGATCAAACCCTCTCTCACTCATATATTAAAGGTACAAATTCTCCATCCAAATTATTATTAATTTTTACTAGGGATGGTGTAGGTGCAAACTAACCTAATACC
>MVGT01002568.1:207024-224941 GCA_002174775.1 Macleaya cordata
GCAAGTATGGGGATTATTTTGCCTAACCCTTAGTCAAATTTGGGCAAGTATGGGCATAGATATATGCCAACTTGGGCAACCCATCCAACCCGAGAAACTTTTATATATAGATAAATATATAAATCTTATATGTATATATTAAGATTTTAATTGATTTCTAACATGGAAATATGTGGCCAGAAAAAAGAAAACTCTCATTTTGCCAAGTATTTTAAAAGATATAAATGGATAAATATATGAAGCTACTAATATAAGGTGGAGGTATTAAGACCCAAAACAAAAACTTTTCTTTTGTCTTATTATATATAAAATAAAAAAAAATAAAATTACTTAATAAGTAAAACTCAAAATAGTATATAGACAGCTATGGATTTGGACTCTGTTGGTTTTTTTTTTGAAGTTATATATGACAAATATTTTGTTTATATTTTGTATTTATTATGTGAGCATATTGTTAGTTTGTTTATCTTTGAAACTATGAATGATATTTTATTTATTTAAGTTTATTATTATTTTTTTTTGTATTAATAATTCCATTCAATCACCTAAATTAATTGAAAAATGGGCAACTCGAAGAATCCAAGAAACCCGAAGGACCCGAGAAACCCACTTGAGCCATGCGTGGGTAAACCTCTTATGAGTTTTGTGGGTTCTATAGGCATTCTGGGCAAAGAAGGTACAATGTGGGCATGGCATGTCTAAAACCTCTAACCTGCCCAACCCGCCTGAGTCCTACCCCTAATTGTGTGGGTGCAAACTAACCTAGGGATCAAACCCTCTCTCACTCATATATTAAAGGTACAAATTCTCCATCCAAATTATTATTAATTTTTACTAGGGATGGTGTAGGTGCAAACTAACCTAATACCCACTTTTTCTATTCACCCTACTAAAATTAAATAGTACATTCACCCCTACCAACATCACCATCATCTTCATCCTATTCAGATTCATGTTTCTTGAAGAGAAACGATCTTTCTCACTAAAAAAAAGAGGTTTCCGAAAGGTAACCTGACGAGAAAGGACTAGATGAACAGCTGTCAAGCACTTATAAAATGGAAGACATGTGTTCATCACTGGTTGGCTAAGAACTTGACTTCTAACTTTAGTAAGTCTATAAATAAAGGTGTCAACCTCTATTTTAGGGGAACTAATCTGAACTAATTTAGAGATTAGAGAACTCTTCTGGAGCAGAGAATCCTTTCTCACTTTTTTTCTCTAGAACTCTTTACTTTCTCTCTCTAGAAAACCACTTTCTCTCTCTAATTCTTTAAGTGAAGGAATTTACTTCCTTCAAAAATTTTAGAATATAATTAAAATTAAGTAAAAATAAGAAGAGAACTTACATATAAACAAAGCTTTCGTAGTCTTCAGGATTTGTAGCTTGGCTCTGATATTATTTACACAATATACTGAGCTTGAAACTTGATTATACACTGAAACTGAACTATTTGTAATTTTATTATTACATAAAGAACTCGATGGAAGGATGGACTCTTACTGAGCATAAAGCATTACAAGATGAAAATTTTAAAAACTGAAAAACTGAAAAACTTGATTCAAGACTCGATGCCCCTTTTGGGTCTTCAAGTCTTCCTTTTATAGGCTCTGGACTCCAAATATTATTAAATAGAGTAGATCAATAAAGAAGGTCACATGTAGTTGTTCAGAAATACGTATACTGTCGTGTCCTTATAAATACATGCAGTCGTTCAAGATTTTGTGCCCGGACTGCTAGATGCAGATTTGGTGACTCTTATAAGGCCAAAGCCAGTGTCAAATCTACCACCCTACTGGCATAACCCAAATGAGCACTGTCAATTCCACCAATCGCCTAGTCATCTGACAGATAACTGTCCGGCCCTTCGTCATAAAATTCAAGATTTGCTGGAATAAGGAGTAATCACCATGGCTGGAGTCCAAATACTAGCGAAGCCAAATATCCACACAAATCCCCTACCAGTCCATCACTCAGAAGGGCAGCAGATAGTAAACTACATTGAGACCGAGGAATCAAAGAATCCACTTAGCCGAGTTAGAAAGGAGAAACCCATGGAGGTTGCAATGGTCCAAGTTACATTTCAGGAGAAGGTCAGCAATGACTCAGCTAAAACATCTCGCCAAGCTCCAATTACTTTTCAGGACTTAATAGCTAGAGGCAAGAAACGGTTGGTGAAACCCACGCCAAGGAGGTTACCCATAGTAATGGAGGGTCTACTCAAACCTCTCATTCACTTACAGGAATGCATCGATCTCAAATCGCAGGATCACTTGTGGGAAGATCCCTTGAAGGTTGATGAAGACTATTAAGAAGTACAACACCAGACACGAGCAGGTAAAGCTTTCAAACCAACACATTTGAGGTCGGGCAACCTAGCAGCTGCAATCAGAGCTCCTTTATTTCAAGTCCCACAACAAAGACCAAAGGAACAGAAAGAAGAAGATGAATTGGTCGTTGAGCAGATAAAGCAAACAAAAGCGAACGTCTCAGTGTGGGGACTACTCTAGGCATCAACCAAGCACCAAAATGCGGTACTTGAAGCGTTGAACTCAATATAAGTTTCTACGGCAATCACACCTAATGAATTAGTAGCAACGGTGGCCCATGTCCGCAGCATTCAAACCATATCATTTTCTGATGAAGACCTCCCAAAAGCAGGGGCAAGACACAGTCGAGCCTTGAACATCACTGTAGGCTGGAACCACTTGGGGGTATCGCTAGTCCTCATCAACAATGGTTCGGGGTAAATATCTGTACCTTGCAAATGGCGAAACTTATGGGCTTAACTGGTTCAGATATGGCCTTCAATGACAGGACGATAAGGACGGTAAAAGGATTTGACAACGGTCGAAAATCTGTCATGGGAGAATTCAACACCTCGATACTAACAGGATATGTACATACAAAAGTACATTTCTTGGTGATGGATATTGATGCAAATTTCAACATGTTACTGGGGCAACCCTGGTTGCACCAGCATAAAGCAGTATCATCAACTCTGCACCAGAAAGTCAAGTTTATGTTCAAGGATTGGATGGTGGTCATCTTCGGGGACAGTGATGATACTGAGGAGATCGCGAATCAAAACGGTAAGAATATTATCTCGACAATCGAGGCTGAAAAATAGTTGTGCAACTTTGCTGAAGAAGAGGTCAACTTACTTATAAAGAGACCACCAATGCAAGAGAAACTTCCAAGCAGGTTTGATCATGGAAACAGAAGAGTAGAGCATATCATGAGGACTCAGAGATTTTTTCCGAGAATGGGGTTAGGAAAGAATCTACATGGAAGGACTGAACCTCTGAGTATCAAAAAGAAGGCACAGGTAGGAACCTTCGGATTGGGGTACCGACCGACAGAAGTGGAGATAACAAGGTCTAATGTCGAGAAGAGCAGGAGAGCCCAAATCAAGAGCAAAGGGGATCGATATGTCACACCTAATATCGACTGGATAAAGCAACCAAAATATCATGAGTGGTTCATCCGTAAGGGTGAACTTAATATTGCTTCGACAAGATTTCAGAAGACTACGTTCATCCTGAAAGACAAACTAGCTCCGATACACAAAGATGAGCCGGTGGATAAGACCCTGCTCGAAGGAGTAAGCAACCTGTTTGAGAGTACTGATCCTGCAGAAATTCCAGAGCAAAAGACTGATATAGAAGCCGAAGTAGAGAAGCAACTAGTGGAAGATGACAACATTTTCATGATCCATGAAGAGCCAATGATTGATCCGCACCTGTTTGTTCACTCTTTGTCTGGTAATGCCAAACCAAGTCTCTCTACAACTAAGTCAGCAAAGAAATACCAGAAGAAGAAGTTCGTTGGGATAACCAAGGGAAAGAAGTGCATGACTGTCATAGCCTACCGTCTAGCACCTGCGCCCAGCAAAAGAAACATGGGATGAGCACATGAGGATGCAGAGGTAAAGGAGCAAAGCCTCGCAGGTACGCAACAAGTTTGCATGATTCGTGAAGAATCTTCCTTTAAACCTTATCTTCTTGTATGTTCAATTCATGATATTTCTGTGAGAACTAACTATAATGCAAGATCAGGAGCTGGAGAAGCATCTTTTAGCACAAAAAGAAACGACCTAGATGATCTGAAAAATGGGACGCCCTCGTCTGAGGAGGGAGATTCATGGGCCCTGACAGACTTTGTGTTTTCTTTAGAAGTACCCTTATTTTCAAAAAATCAAAAAAAATTCAAAAATCTTGAAAAATCACAAAAAAATTGAAAAATCAAAAAACCCAAATTTTTTTGTAAATATGAATGAAAATATTTTTGAGGAAATAGTTTTTGGACTCGACCTTGAGAATGACGATGATGAAGAATCCTTAGATGACTAGGAAGATTTTTCTTAAGAAGAAATTCCGAGTGAGATCTTCATGTCGCTGGATAAGCATGAGGATAGGCCCGGGCCTGTCGAAGAAGAGGTCGAATTGGTAAACCTTGGCTCAGAAGACCAACCTCAGATGGACAAAATTGGCACCGCCTTATCCCCAGATGAAAGAAGAGCGATGATTGAGTTGTTGAGAGAGTATAAGGAGAATTTTACATGGTCTTATGAGGACATACCGAGACTAGATACTTACATAGTAGTGCACCAATTACCCACTTTTCTAGATGCAAAGCCAATCAAGCAAAAACTTAGAAGACTAAGGCCGGAATGGATCGTCAAAATCAAAGAAGAAATTGTGAAGCAGCTGGACGTAAAATTTCTTGTCCAAGTTGACTATACAGATTGGTTAACTAATATCGTCCCAGTGCCCAAGAAAGACGGGAAAGTTCGGATGTGCATCGATTATCGAAATCTAAACAAAGCGATCCCAAAGGATGATTTTCCACTGCCTCACATCGACATATTGGTTGATAATGCCGCCAGCCACAGCTTATTATCCTTTATGGATGGATTTTCAGGATATAACCGGATCAAGATGACAGAAGAGGATATGGTAAAGACCTCCTTCATCACACCATGGGGAGTCTATTGGTACCGTGTAATGCCTTTTGGACTTAAAAATGCAGGGGCAACCTCCTAGAAGGCTATAACTACCATCTTCCATTATATGATGCATAAAGAGATCGAGGTCTATGTTGATGATTTGATTGCAAAATCAGAAAGAAAAGAAGATCACATCCGAGACTTAACCAAGCTCTTAAAGCGCCTTCAGAAGTTCAAGCTAAGGCTTAATCCAAATAAGTGTGTATTTAGTGTGAAGTCTGGGAAGCTGCTAGGGTTCATTGTCAGTCACAAAGGCATCGAAGTGGATCCATCCAAAGTGAAAGCAATCACAGAAATGCCTCCGCCTAGAAAAGAAAAGGAGATTCGTGTTTTTTGGGGAGGATTCAGTACATCAGTAGGTTCATCGCTCAGCTTACGCCGATTTGTGAGCTTATCTTCAAATTATTGAGGAATGATACTTCAACGATATGGAATGGGGAGTGTCAAGAAGCATTCGACAAAATCAAGAAGTACTTGACGAGCCTACCAATATTGGTCCCTCCAACCTCAGGAAAACCTTTAATCCTTTACATCAAAGTGACAGACACATCAATGGGCGCAGTACTGGGACAGTATCATGAGGAAAGTGGTAAGGATAGAGTTATATACTACATCAGCAAGACATTGTCAGGATATGAAAAGAACTATTCAGCACTAGAAAGGACTTGTTTCACACTAGTATCGGCTACCCAAAGATTAATACATTATATGTTGTCTTATTCTGTGCTACTGCTTTCAAGGATGGACCCTATTAAATACTTGTTTGAGAAGCCGGCACTTTTAGGAAGGACTGCAAGATGGTAGCTTCTATTGTCTGAATTCGACATCACTTATGTCACCCAAAAGTCTATCAAAGGAAAGGCAATAGCTGACCATCTCGCAGCCCATCCATTACTAGATGAAGGGCAAGTAAATGTCGAGTTCCCGGACGAACATATCCTGACTACTAAGCTTGAAGATCAAGAAGATGATCCATGACAGATGTTCTTTGACGGAGCCAGTAACCAGCTTGGTAAAGGAGTAGGGGCAATTTTAATATCGCCAGATGAAATTAGAACCCCAATTGCCATAAAGTTAAATTTTGAGTGCACCAACAACGAGGCAGAGTATGAGGCTTGTATAGCCAGGTTAAGGGCAGCTCGAGCAATCTTTATCCGGAGGTTGATGGTCTACGAAGACTCTCTCTTAATTATAAAGTAAATCCAAGGAGAGTGAAAGTTAAAACACGACGAATTAACTCACTACCATGCATGCCTCACAAAATTGACTAAGGAATTCGACCAGGTCGAATTTTATCACGTATATCGAAATAAGAACCAGTGTGCAAATGCTCTTGCAGTGTTGGCATCTTGGATAAATATGCCAGAGGGGGTGACAATTTGACCAATCGAAATAATTATGAAAGATCAAGCTGCCTACTGTTATCAGGTGCAAGCAATGAACGAAGAAGATGGATTCAAATCTCGACATTATGCCATAAAGAAGTACCTCAAGTGCGAGGAGTACCCCGAAGGTGCAACCAGAAGGGATCGAAGATCCAACAGAGAGTGGGCTTCCCATTTTGTGCTATGTGGAGAAATACTCTTTAAGAAATCTCTAGATGGCACATTGCTAAGGTATGTAAACCAAGAGGAATCCAAGAAGATCCTGAAACAAGTCCATGCAGGGGTATGTGGCTATTACATTAATGGACGAATGTTGGCAAAGAAGATCCTCAGGTACATATATTTTTGGGCTAGTCTGGTAATGGGCTGCCACTGATTCGTGCTAAAATGCCATGAATTTCAGGTACATGCAAATCTTATGCATACTCCCCCATCACAATTGAACACTATGTCATCGCCATGGCCTTTCTTAATATGGGGAATTGATGTAGTCGGAAAGGTGAAACCATCATCATCTAGTGGTCACATTTTTATTACTATGGCAATCGACAACTTTACAAAATGGGTAGAAGTTTTTTCATGCAAAAGCATCAAGGGGGTCCCACCATAAGTTTCATTCAAAATCACATCATTTGTCGATATGGGGTGCCTTATGAGATCATCACTGATAACGGGACTAACTTCGTCGGATCAAAAGTTCGTCAGTTACTTGACCATTACAAGATTAAGCACCAAAATTCATCACCTCATAGGTCACAGACATGGAGCAGTAGAGGCTGCCAACAAGACGTTGGTAAAAATCTCAAAAAAGGTGACTGTGACCTACAAAGATTGGAGCGAGAAGTTGCTATGTGCATTATGGGCATATCGAACTTCGATACGCACACCAATTGGAGCAACTCCTTTTTTACTTATATATGGCATGGAGGCCATACTCCCAATCGAGGTAGAAATCCCAACTTTTCGGGTGCTTAAAGAAGGCAATGAGGATAAAGCCGAATAGATTCAATCCAAGGTAGATGAGTTGAACTTCATTGATGAATATAGAGTAAAAGCAGCCTGCCACTCACAAGCTTACCAGCAGAGGATAACTCGTGCCTTCAGCAAGAAAGTTCGTCCAAGAGATCTTAAAGAAGGGGATCTAGTGCTCAAAGAAATTAGGCCGGTCCTACGGACTGATCCAGGGGCAAGTTCAGGCCAAACTGGGAATGCCCATTATCATAAAGGAGATCCTCCCCGATAAGGCTGTTCAATTGACAGATCTTGATGGAATCGAACACCAAAGGCTCACAAACAACGATCAACTCAAGAGATACTACGCTTGAGAAAACTGCTCAACTCCTAAACTAGGGGCAAGTGAAGCCGAAAGTGGCTCAAAACTAGGGGTAATTCTTGGCCGACTATATAATCGCAGAAAAGACCCAATAGAAAGCTCATATCAACTAGAAGACAATTTGGGCCTGAAACCTTCCTTTGTACATAGAAATTATCGCCTTTCTCAGAAAATTAAAAAAATTAAAAAATCCCACCCCATACTAGGGGCAAAGTCCAAGACCCAAAAAAAAATCAAATAGTCAAAAATCAAAAAAAAATAAGATATCCAAAATCCAAAAAAATCAGATATCCAAAATCGAAAAAAATCGAAAAAGTTAAAAAAATCCAAAAATAAAAAATAAAAACACAAAATTCCAAGCAAAAAAATGTTAAAACCCAAGTATATAAATAAGGGGTTTAGTGAATAGAGTTTCAAATTTTGTGCCTTTTATCCTTTCTTTCTAGCTTAGCCTAAGCCACGCTACAACCTAAAAGCCCCCTAGGAGTCCTGTAAGCAACATGAGTCCTTGGTAGAGAGGAAGAGTAGTGGTCTCCAAAAAATGTAGAAGATAAAAAATTCAAAAATAGAAAAACGTATGAGAAAAATCAAGACTTAAGAAAATTTGATTGTTGTTTGTGAGCTTCATAGTGTCAAGAAGAAGACAAGAGCGTGAAAGTGGTGCGAGCTACGAAGGACAGTGTAAGCTTTTGTAACCGTCCCAACACAGAGGAATTATGCCTTCAAAGACAACAAGGTTAAAGCTACTTCCAAACCTTGACATAAACCGGTGACAATCTAGCTATATGAATAGAGTCTCATGAGGAAAGGAAGCATAAGAGGACTTATTCGAGAAAGACAAATGGCATATCCACCCGATTCTAGCACTCCGGCTCAATTATCATCGGCTACGTGTAGGTTGGGTACGATAATCGATTTCTTAATAAAAAGAAAAAGAAAATGGTTTTCTAATTTATTTTCCCAAATGAATTTCAAAACCGCCCAAAAAGTGTTTTATTTTCAAAAACTTTGTTTTTCGGAGCCGAGGAGGACAAAACTATAGGATACTATAGCTATGTTATGCATAGTCTTAGTTAGGCAACTGAGGCAAATACCCTTAGAAATAAGTGTATTTCATTTAAGTAAGTTTAATAATGTGAGAGCCGATTACATAAAAGTATTTTTATGCCATTGCCAAAGTGAAAAATGGACTTGATAATCACTCCTCAGGGGGACTCCTCATGCGTAGATGAGTTTTCCTACTCAATTCACCTCTAAAGCATGAAGCAATCAGGGACCTACCATCATCTTTTATGCCATCATCTGCCAGCTCACCCTTAAGGCGATTGATTTCTTCTTGGAGCCTTACATTCGTCTGCCTATAGATACGGAGGCTAGCCAACGCATATTCTCGAACCAAATTTGATACAAGTATCTCTAGGTCATCCATTTTGAATGAGTTCTTGGTAATAAGGGCGGGCCACCTGAATCAGAGAATTATCAATTCATGAAAGAATACATAGAAACAATAGAGGTAGAAGGGGTCAAAACTTACAAAAAGAAAAATCACTGCCAATGAATACAGAATAATCAAAATCCGGTGGAAGTATCAGAAGAAGGTAGGTTTCGGTGCTTCCAGGAAGATCAATCGTGAGTTGCCAGCCCAGCTGCCGACCAAGGTCTATGGGGCGCTCTTTATAATTTGAGGTACCAACCTCCCTCATCGGCACAGGGGAACATGAAGCTCGCTCCTCAGATGAACTAGTTAAAGCTTCGTTAAAACCTTCAAAGCAGAGAGCTAGAGCTAAATGTTGAAAAATAGCCATAAGGAAAGTCGAAGCTTAAAGAACCTTTCAAGACGAGATAGAGTTTTTCTAGCAAAGTCTATCAGCCTGTCAAGAGGTTGCAAAGTGAATCTGACATGGAAAATGGCCTTTAGATCACCAAGCTGACAAAAGATTATACAAAATCTCCAGAGTACAAGTCTAAGGGGGATAAAGGTGACGACATCGAAGTCTGGTCATTCCCCAATGAGCCAAGTTGAAGCATAAAGCGACATTCGACTATCAAGAGTCAAGATCAATTAATCAAAGTCAGAATCATCATAAAAAAAGTGAAAGTGGTCAAATCAAGAAAGCCAAAATTCAAAATCAGTACAAGAGCAAGTTGGCCATAGCTTTAAAGTGAAGACTGAAGAGTTGAATGATTGAGTGGTGTAAATGGTCTCCAATGCAGAGGTGAAGAAAGCCCGGATGATCTCATCTTAAAAACCACAAAAAAATCAAAATTGTTTTCAAAATTAATCTTCTCACAATTGTTAGTTTGTCGATATTTAGTAAGACTCTAAATAAGAGTCATACAAGGTTTTGAAAACTTCTTTTCTCTGGTTTTTGGGGGAACTGCTATTTTAAGTGGGTTTCCTTTTTCATATTTAGTTAGGATTTCCTTTTCCTTCTACGACTGGGATACCTATTGGAGGCTATAAATATAGGAGTAGGGCCATAGCTTAAAGTATTCAGAAAACAACATTGAGAGTGTGAGATCTCTTGAAAGGGTTGTGAGTCTGAAGATAGAGAGAGGTGAGAGCAATATTTGTGAAAGCTTTCAACAAAGAGGGTTTGAGAGAATCCTTGTAAGGGTTAAGAGGCTTGGAACTTGGGTTGCTTGTGAGGTAAGTCTTGTAACTGTTCTTCATTATTTTTTTTCATTATAGTGGAAATAGTTCATCGTCGTCCGTGGATGTAGGCAAGCTTGCCGAACTACGTAAATCTTGTGCGTTATGGTGCTTGCTTTGTTTTCTATTTTACGTTCTCGATTTGCTTGTTTGATTGTTTATCTCTAGATTGTGGTTAATTTGATCCCTAAAATCCTAAAGTATCAGAGCTTTTAGGGATCTTTTAATTCGTGCTTGAGATGGCATCGAAACATGTAAAGGTTATGAACTTTAGGTTTGATGTGGAGAAGTTTGTTGGGAAAACAAACTTTGGACTGTGGCAAGTCCAAGTGAAGGATTCGCTGATTCAACAAGGTTGGCACAAGGCCTTGAAAGGAAGACCAGTGGACATGAAGGACGATGAATGGGAAGAATATGATTTACAGGCTTGTAGTGCGATTCGATCGTGTTTGGCACGAGAGGTCACATACACAGTGATGCATGAGGAATCGGCTGCATCGTTATGGATAAAATTGGAGAAATTGTACATGACAAAGTCTCTATCAAGTAGGTTTTTCGGATGAAGCAATTGTATCGTTTTCGGTACAAGGAAGGTACGACTATGAACGAGCACATTAATAATTTCAACAAATTGATTTGTGAGTTATTGAATGTGGGTGAAGTAGTGGCTGATGAGGCATAGGCTATGTTATTACTATGTTCTCTTCCCGACTCGTATGAACCGTTCGTTCAAGGAATCTTGGGTCCAAAGGAGAGGATCAAGTTAGAAGAGGCTACATCAGCTCTTTTATCAGATGAATTCAGAAAGATGGATGCAAGAGAGAACAATCAAGCGGCAGGCTTGTTTGTGAATGGTAACGAGAAGAAGTCCAAAAATAAGAAATTTGGAAAGGGAAAAGCCAAGAAAGAGATTGAATGCTATTGGTGTCATAAGAAAGGGCACATGAAGAGAGATTGTCCCAAGCTAAAACCTAGGGACGGAGAGGGACCAAGTTCGCAAGCAGCAGTAGCTGAGGATGAGTCAGATGCAGGAGAGGTGTTGACGGTCACGACGGGTGATCATCGAAAGGTATGGATTCTTGATTCTGGTTGTTCTTATCATATGTGTCCCAATAGGGACTTGTTCACTTCTTACAGGGAGTTGGATGGTGGTTCGGTTTTGCTTGGCAACAACTATGCTTGCAAGACCGTTGGCATAGGAACAGTTCAAATCAAGACCGATGAGGGTAAGGTGAAAACCTTATCTGAGGTTAGGCACATTCCTGAATTGAAGAAGAACTTGATCTCACTTGGTGCTTTAGAATCCAAGGGCTACAAATTTGTGGCTGAAAGGGGATTTCTAAAGGCTGAAAGGGGATTTCTAAACCTTATCTAAGGTTAGCCCTTAGACTCTAAAGGTAGCTTTGAGTTTAAACTTAAATGAGATTCAAGTAAAAAAGGAGAGAAGTAGATCTAGTGTAAGAATGTTGGTGAGTGTTTGTCCATTTTGAGTGAAAATTCATTTTCATTTAGGTGGTAGAGATTTGGTGATACACTTCATCCTTACCCTTAATTCATCACCATCTACACCACACACCTCACCCAATCCCACTAATCTTGTTCCAACATCATCAAATCTCACTCATGATGGAAAGAACTCAAATTAATTGAGCTTTCTTTACATTTTGAGTTTGGTTTAGACAGAGAGAGAGAGAGAGAGTTAGTAGTAAACCACTTCACTTTTCAAAAGAAAACTCTCTTTTTATTTATCAACAACAAAAATCATGGCTTGATAGAGGTTTGATCAAATGAGTTTTCTTCACTCTCTCATTGGTGGATCTTAAGCAAAATAGGTATGTGATCATCATCCCCTTTTCACTTGTTGTAGAGATTCTTTTTTTTAAGTGTTGTATGATGTAGTTAAAAAGAAAGTGAATAAATGTTGTCATTTCATGAATCTCACTTCATTGGTTTATTTTGATGTACTAATTAGTTACCTTTTTTAGAATAAATATAACATTATTAGTGATCTTTTTCATCATTTTTTAACATATATGAATCTTCAAGTATCATTTTAGATAAGTATTAGTTTAGTTAATATTCATATAACATGAAATAGTAAGTGGTTTGATAATTAACAAGATTGGCCTCTTTTATATATCATCTCATCATAAAATAATGATTTATTTTTCATGAAATTCATGTTTAGTGCCAAAAATGACATGTTTAGTAAGAATATCAACCATTTAACCATGTTATCTAGCATTTGGGTGTATATGGTTGATTTTCAAGTCAGTACATCATAAAAGAGGCCAAAAACGTGTTGAAATCTTTTCATACAAGCATGAAATGGAAAATATAAAATACACAAAATGGGCTAAAAAATGACTCAAAAAGGTTGTGAAATGAAGAAGTTATGATAGTTTAAACATACACCTTAAACGTGTTCGATGAAATGCCTAAGTGAATGTTTGAGGTGCATAAATGCTTATTTTGCTAATTTCACATTAATACTTTATTTTGTTGGTTTAAATTGAAGTATATCATCCTTAGTTTTAGGTGAAATCTTAGGGTTTACATTATAGACTTGTCCCTTTTGATGGTGTGCCTTAGAAAATTAACCAATAATGAGAATAAAACTTCAAATAAGCTTTATGGGCTTGGTAAGCTCATCTTTAAGTAAGTCCACTCTACATTTTTGTTGAGTGTTGGGCTTATTTCATGAGTTTTAAACTCACATCTTTGAATTGGGCTTTATAAATCTATTTTCTTGTGTGGGCCTAGCAAAAACACATCTGGGCTTAGGCCCACCTTTCTCTTTGGGCTTGGATATACTCTACACCAGAATCGTGTTTTTGTCACTATTATAAACGTGACAAAATTTTTTTGTCACGATTATACGCGTGATAAAAATGGCGTCATTAATTTGTAACGGAAGAGCTTGTGACACCTATAATCGT
The DNA here is from genome assembly GCA_002174775.1 of Macleaya cordata. Lineage (NCBI taxonomy): Eukaryota > Viridiplantae > Streptophyta > Magnoliopsida > Ranunculales > Papaveraceae > Macleaya > Macleaya cordata. The sequence continues at coordinate 220,341 of MVGT01002568.1, forward strand.
TACAAATTTTTAAACTTGTCACGATTTTAAGCATAACAAGTGTCCAATTGTCACATTTATTTAATGACAATTTATCAATATTCTCCGCTGATGTGGCGGTAATAAACGTAACAAATTTGTTTAAACGTGACAAATTTATCACTTAACTGCTGAAAATCTCTCACGATTATAAATGTGACAAAGTTTTAAGAAATTAAAAAAAATTAAAATTTTTTTTTGGCCCCTATATGGGCTCTTTGCACCTGTACCTGCACCTGCGACCCCAAAGATCCATTTCAATCACCCATAAGGTGGTCCCAAAATCCCTCTCAAAACCCCTCACCCATATTTAAACCCATAATGCACCATATCACTAAAACATCTAAAATCAAATTTTATTCAACTTTAAATGTCAAAAAGGCAACTCTCCAACACAAGCTTAACACATAAAAGTTGGTAACATTCATAAACACTTGGTGTAAGTAGAGTTTTACAACATAAAGAGTTTAAAGCTAGTTGGTGATTTAATTTTGCATTAAATCAACATACAATTTCAAATAACGGGGAAGCAAACAACAACCTCAAAGCTCTCATATGTTATTGACTTCATGTGCCAAAAATTGCTAGCAACATTCTTCACATATTCACCTACTAGCAAGGTTGAGGGAAGCAATTTAAATAACACTGTATTATTATAGCAAAGGGATCAAAGACCAAAATAGAATATCACAAGCAAGTAAGATGTGAAGAATTACCTTTTTTGCTTTTTTCCTTTACATGTAATGAAAGATGACCTGATTAACAAACGAGAGTTGCAAACAAATTTAGTAAATGGACATCCATTTCTTTTATTTTTTCAATCAAAATGAAAACAAACAAGTGGATCTGAAACTAACACTGGACACCAGCAAAAGAAAGACAAATAGGCTTAACATAACTTATGATATAATTGTATGCTATACACTTGTTACATGTAGCAACAAAAACATAGATCTGCTTGAAGCATAAAAAAGAAAAATCATTCCTAGTGAAACATTTCCATATAGGATTTATTATCTAATAAAAAGGAGGGACCAAAAATAAATCAACAGGCTATTACGCATTTCTAGAACATACTATTACAACTACATCAAACAAAATATTGTGTATCATACAACCGACTTGGGACCCAAACCAAATTATTAGACCATTGACAGCTAAAGAAGATAGTGAATGTGTGGACTGTTCGACCATCTTGTTAATTACATAAGCCATCAAACTGCAATAAAAAACCATATCAAACTTATAATTAGTTTCCTTAAATCTTTAGCAAGAAAAAGAGTAAGCCTTTTGGCATAGTGTAAACCTTACCCAAAGAAATCTAGATACAAACAATGCAAAAACATGGACAAATAAAAATTAAACATTATACAAATATGTAAACATAACCATGAACTAAGGATAGACCTGCAAAAGAAGTATGCATACTCCATCTAGTTCTACCTTTGCTTTCACTACCATTGAGCTTAATTATTGAAAAGTTGGAAATAAAAAACATAACAGTTAATAAAATCAGAACACTAGTCAAATAACTGTAAAGTTAAACCTTGAACTGAAGTATTACCCATAGGACTTAACTATAAAGCAATATTAGAATGTAGATAAACAAAAAGGGAGCTGAGAAAGATGCACAAAAGAGAGTATGAGAGATATATAATATGAAAAAAACATACAAATTTTGATTAGGAAACAAAATAGAGCACCGTAAAACCCTAGATCTAAAGGAAAATCCTTAATATCTGAAATCCAACATTCCAAATTAATAGATTTATAACTAAAAAAATTAATGGAAAACCAAATTAATTGCTGAATTTTGAAGAGTGTAAAACCTAAAAAATAAAAAAAATCATTCAAGAAACAAAACAGAGCAATATTGAAACTTAGATCTAAAAGGAAAACCCTAAGTTCTAGATCGAGATGTAGAATTCACACTTGTATATTAGATATGGTAGTAGAAATTCCCAAAAATTGAAATTATACCTTGCTCTTGGTGACAGAATCATTAACGTTGATGGCAAGGNTACAAGAGATACTTTATAAGAATACTGAATGAGAGTGAACTCAGTTGTCTGTGCTGGTTGTGCACAGTGGCAGCACCAGCAGCTAACACGCAAGTTACGTAACAGAACTAATGGTGCTGCTACTGCTGCTTCCAAAAACATTTCAGCAAAGTTAGACCCCTAAGGGGTAAGTGAGGGGGGTGTGCACTGTGCACAAATGTTGTGCTACTACTATTTAGTTAATGGCATGGCTCAAAAAATGCACTACCATTGAGCTTAATTATTCAAAAGTTAGAAATAAAAACATAATAGTTAATAAAATCAGAACACTAGTCAAATAACTATAAAGTTAAACCTTGAACTGAAGTATTACCCATAGGACATAACTATAAAGCAATATTAGAATGTAGATAAAAAGGGAGCTGAGAAAGATGCACAAAAGAGAGTATGAGAGATATATAATATGAAAAAAACATACAAATTTTGATTAGGAAACAAAATAGAGCGCCGTAAAACCCTAGATCTAAAGGAAAATCCTTAATATCTGGAATCCAAGATTCCAAATTAATAGATTTATAACTAAAAAAAAATTAATGGAAAACCAAATTAATTGTTGAATTTTGAAGAGTGTAAAACCTAAAAAACAAAAAAAACATTCAAGAAACAAAACAAAGCAATATTGAAACTTAGATCTAAAAGGAAAACCCTAAGTTCTAGATCGAGATGTAGAATTCACACTTGTATATTAGATATGGTAGTAGAAATTCCCAAAAATTGAAATTATACCTTGCTCTTGGTGACAGAATCATTAACGTTGATGGCAAGGAAAACTAAGCTCAAGTAGCTTGCATGTAGTTTCCTTAGAAACACCAAAAAAAAAAACATTTGGCCTTGCAAAATTTAGAAACCAATCTGCAGAAATGAAAGGAAAACTCTTATAGAAAACCCTAAATAAATTACAAAAAGTAATGTTCAAACCCTAAACACTAAATTGATTTAGGGCCTTGGTAAGGAAATTGGAAAGCTTTTACAGAAAAACCCTAAAACGATTTAAAAAATCCCTGTTCAAGCCCAAAACCCCAAATCGATTTAGGGCTTTGGTAAAAATTAAAGAAAAACTCCAAAAATCTATGTATGAATGTAGTAAATCGAGTTAGGGTTTTGGTAAACATAAAATCAAAAATAGCTTCGCATAAAATTATCAAAAACAAAACCTAGATTTACACACAAAAAAGAAGAAAAAGAGTTCAAAGCATAATTCTCACACCCCAAAAACACAATTAAATAAAAGCCCTAAACCAAGGATTAACAACATGATGTATAAAATTAAACCAAAACTATGCTGAAAAAAAACCTTAAAGAAAACGCACAAAAGCCCTAAAATAAACGCCGAAAATAGAAGGAGAGAAGATAGAGAAGAGCCTCAAATCGTTACCAATAGGGGAGAGAGAGCTCACCGAGAAGAAAACTTTAACTCTGATCTGTTTAAAGAAGAAGAAAAAAACACAAGTTAGCAACGATCAATTGAAAAATGAAAAAGAAAATTGAGAAGAAGAGGAGAGAGAGAAAGAGTTAACGGTGAGAGTGAGGGGAAAGTAAAAAAAACCCTAAAACTTAGAATTAAAAAAAAAATCTATTACATAAGAAGAAGAAAAAGGGAAAGATAGAGAGAAAGAGGGACTAGCCCTAAAAAAAATGAACTTAAAATACCTCTTGAGGCTTCGACCAGATCGAGATCTGAAATAATCAGATCCAGATATGAAACTGGTGGTGGCGGAGGTGATGGAGACCGAGAAAGAAAGCAGCGAGAGGGAGATAAATCGAGAGAGCATGGAGAGATAGATAGATCGAGAGTGAAAGCAGGGAGAGGGAGATAGATCGAGAGTAGGGAGAGGTGGAGGCATAAATAGAGCAGGGAAAACGAGAAAGAAATCAGGGAGAGGGAGATAGATCGAGAGTGTGGAGTGAGAGAGAGAGAGTTGAGAGAGATCGAGAGAGAGTTGAGAGTCTGGTAGATAGAGCAGAGAGAGCGAAGATAGAGAGAGTAGGGAGAGAGAGTAGATCGAGAGGGAAGAGAAAGGGATTTGAGATAGATCAAGAGAAAGTAGAGAGATTTGAGAGAGTGAGAGAGAAGAGAGTTGAGAGAGGTCTCGAGAGAAAGAGAGCAGAGAAAGATAGGGTTACCTGTAGAGGCAATCGGATGTGCACGACGGTGGTGGCAGGACTATTTCTCTGAGTTCTCTATAATGTTGGTGTGTGCAGAAGGTGGATGAGAGTTTTGAGATGACAAGTTTTTAGAGTGGAACACAAAAAGAAGCGGGTGTGAAAAAAAACCTAGGCGGGAGTGCAAAAAATCTACGCGGGGAGCCAAAATAAAGTCGCGGTCATCCTCGAAAATAATTTTGGTGCACATTTAATTGTTACGTTTAGACGAGTCAGAATGTTTTTAGAATTAATTCTTTGGATTTTTGTAACATTTAGAGTGAATTGTTACGGTTATAAACGTGATAACACTCCTCACGATTATAATCGTGACAAATCCTCAAAATAATGTGTTACAAATATCCCATTTTGGTGTAGTGA
>MVGT01002568.1:227673-241140 GCA_002174775.1 Macleaya cordata
AATTTTACTCTGTACTGCAATTAAGATGAATAAGAAGCAAACCCATGGAACAAACCCTATTTTTCTCTAAATGCACTTCAATAATGATAAAAGATCCCCATTTGTACTGTATTTGGAATCCATCAAATCAAATAAATACCTAATTTTTCAATCCTTATCTGGTTGTTGTGGAAATTACTAGTGATGGGCTTGTGTTTGACAACACGGAAGGCAAGATTTCCTCGAGCAATAAAGCCCCTACACTCTGTTCCAACTCACTTTCCAACCCTGTAAAAAATAGAATATCAATAGATATGTTATCTGTAGAAGAAAGAAAAAAGAAAAAGAAGAATGTGTATTACTTGATTAGATGACAGATTTTACCTTGTACAAGAGATACTTTATAAGAATACTGAATGAGAGTGAACTCAGTTGTCTGTGTTGGTTGTGCACAGTGGCAGCACCAGCAGCTAACATGCAAGTTACGTAACAGAACTAATGGTGCTGCTACTGCTGCTTCCAAAAATATTTCAGCAAAGTTAGACCCCTAAGGGGTAAGTGAGGGGGGTGTGCACTGTGCACAAGTGTTGTGCTACTACTATTTAGTCAATGGCATGGCTCAAAAAATGATAATATTCAAATTATATAGGAATAATTTCTAGATTTATACTACAAATGGCAAGGGTTATGGCATAAACAAGGATTGAAACACACACATAAGCCACCAAACTGCAATAAATAACCATATCAAACTTATAATTAGTTTCCTTAAATCTTTAGTAAGAAAAAGAGTAAGCCTTTTGGCATAGTGTAAACCTTACCCAAAGAAATCTAGATACAAACAATGCAAAAACATGGACAAATAAAAATTAAACATTATACAAATATGTAAACATAACCATGAACTAAGGATAGACCTGCAAAAGAAGTATGCATACTCCATCTAGTTGTACCTTTGCTTTCACTACCATTGAGCTTAATTATTCAAAAGTTGGAAATAAAAAATATAACAGTTAATAAAATCAGAACACTAGTCAAATAACTATAAAGTTAATCCTTGAACTGAAGTATTACCCATAGGACATAACTATAAAGCAATATTAGAATGTAGATAAACAAAAAGGGAGCTGAGAAAGATGCACAAAAGAGAGTATGAGAGATATATAATATGAAAAAAACATACAAATTTTGATTAGGAAACAAAATAGAGCACCGTAAAACCCTAGATCTAAAGGAAAATCCTTAATATCTGAAATCCAAGATTCCAAATTAATAGATTTATAACTAAAAAAAATTAATGGAAAACCAAATTAATTGCTGAATTTTGAAGAGTGTGAAACCTCAAAAACAAACAAATCATTCAAGAAACAAAATAGAGCAATATTGAACCTTAGATCTAAAAGGAAAACCCTAAGTTCTGGATTGAGACATAGAATTCACACTTGTATATTAGATATGGTAGTAGAAATTCCCAAAAATTGAAATTATACCTTGCTCTTGGTGACAGAATCATTAACGTTGATGGCAAGGAAAACTAAGCTCAAGTAGCTTGCATGTAGCTTCCTTAGAAACACCAAAAAAAAAATTTTGGCCTTGCAAAAATTTAGAAACCAATCTGCAGAAATTAAAGGAAAACTCTTATAGAAAACCCTAAACAGATTACAAAAAGAAATATTCAAACCCTAAACACTAAATTGATTTAGGGCCTTGGTAAGCAAATTGGAAAGCTCTTACAGAAAAACCCTAAACTGATTTAAAAAATCCCTGTTCAAACCCAAAACCCCAAATCGATTTAGGGCTTTGGTAAAAATTAAAGAAAAACTCCAAAAATCTGTGTATGAATGTAGTAAATCGAGTTAGGGTTTTGGTAACATAAAATCAAAAATAGCTTCGCATAAAATTATCAAAAACAAAACCTAGATTTACACACAAAAAAAGAAGAAAAAGAGTTCAAAGCATAATTCTCACACCCCCAAAACACAATTAAATAAAAGCCCTAAACCAAGGATTAACAACATGATGTATAAAATTAAACCAAAACTATGCTGAAAAAAAACCTTAAAGAAAACGCACAAAAGCCCTAAAATAAACGCCGAAAATAGAAGGAGAGAAGATAGAGAAGAGCCTCAAAACGTTACCAATAGGGGAGAGAGAGCTCACCGAGAAGAAAACTTTAACTCTGATCTGTTTAAAGAAGAAGAAAAAAACACAAGTTAGCAACGATCAATTGAAAAATGAAAAAGAAAATTGAGAAGAAGAGGAGAGAGAGAAAGAGTTAACGGTGAGAGTGAGGGGAAAGTAAAAAAAACCCTAAAACTTAGAATTAAAAAAAAAATCTATTACATAAGAAGAAGAAAAAGGGAAAGATAGAGAGAAAGAGGGACTAGCCCTAAAAAAAATGAACTTAAAATACCTCTTGAGGCTTCGACCAGATCGAGATCTGAAATAATCAGATCCAGATATGAAACTGGTGGTGGCGGAGGTGATGGAGACCGAGAAAGAAAGCAGCGAGAGGGAGATAAATCGAGAGAGCATGGAGAGATAGATAGATCGAGAGTGAAAGCAGGGAGAGGGAGATAGATCGAGAGTAGGGAGAGGTGGAGGCATAAATAGAGCAGGGAAAACGAGAAAGAAATCAGGGAGAGGGAGATAGATCGAGAGTGTGGAGTGAGAGAGAGAGAGTTGAGAGAGATCGAGAGAGAGTTGAGAGTCTGGTAGATAGAGCAGAGAGAGCGAAGATAGAGAGAGTAGGGAGAGAGAGTAGATCGAGAGGGAAGAGAAAGGGATTTGAGATAGATCAAGAGAAAGTAGAGAGATTTGAGAGAGTGAGAGAGAAGAGAGTTGAGAGAGGTCTCGAGAGAAAGAGAGCAGAGAAAGATAGGGTTACCTGTAGAGGCAATCGGATGTGCACGACGGTGGTGGCAGGACTATTTCTCTGAGTTCTCTATAATGTTGGTGTGTGCAGAAGGTGGATGAGAGTTTTGAGATGACAAGTTTTTAGAGTGGAACACAAAAAGAAGCGGGTGTGAAAAAAAACCTAGGCGGGAGTGCAAAAAATCTACGCGGGGAGCCAAAATAAAGTCGCGGTCATCCTCGAAAATAATTTTGGTGCACATTTAATTGTTACGTTTAGACGAGTCAGAATGTTTTTAGAATTAATTCTTTGGATTTTTGTAACATTTAGAGTGAATTGTTACGGTTATAAACGTGATAACACTCCTCACGATTATAATCGTGACAAATCCTCAAAATAATGTGTTACAAATATCCCATTTTGGTGTAGTGATACCTAAAACCCGAATTCAAAACCCTAACCAAACTAATAAAATTGGACTAGGTTTCTCTCTCTTAGATTAGTTAATCTAAGTTAGGCTCCTTAGTTTAAAAAATGCATTAGAAATTATGGTTGTATGTTAATTCTGGGACTAGGTTAGGAATTTACCTAAACTCATCGAAATGTGACCACTATGGGCTGGCACTCCTAAGTGTGGCAGGCATGCCTACGCCACGTCAAGGGTCTTGCACCCTCGATTAGTTGGGTTAATTCTTAGACTAACCCCACCTTTGCAATAATCAAGATTCTCAAAATAAAGAAGAGAAACAATGTTTTCTACTAATCAAAGTATTTTGCATTAGATTTTAGATCATGCTTAACGCTAAGGAATAGAAATCCTAGTTAGGACTCTAGATCTTCCCTAAAGCATATCATTTAAGCATTTTATATTAGATTTTAGATCATGGTTAACGCTAGGGATTAGAAATCCTAGTTAGGACTCTAGATCTTCCCTAAAGCATATCATTTAATCATTTTGCATTCAATTTTAGATCATATTTAATGCTAGGGATTAAAAAATGTAGTTAGGACTGTAGATCTTTCCTAAAGCATATCATCAGCATTTGCATAAGAACTTGGATCATGCTTAACGCTAGGGATTAGAAATCTTAGTTAGGACTCTAGATCTTTCCTAAAGTATGTCACTTAGTCGAAGCATTTGCATTTAAAATTTGGATCATGCTTAACGCTAGGAATTAGAAATTCTAGTTAGGACTTCTAGATCTTCATTAAGACATGTCATTCATTTTTTCAAAAGAAAGAGCATCTCGTTGCCACGTGTATCCCACTTTACACGTGTCTCCGAGGAAATCCCAGTTGGGTCACGAGCATAACTGATTTGCGTGTGTCATCATTTTTTAAAATAAAAATACTCGTATACCATGAGTGCGTATACGTGGCTTCCAAGTTTAGCCATGTGTATTTTGAGCACGTATGTGGGCCCTAGTATTCCCATATATAACTCATGATCACGTGTATTCCACCTTTTGTGTAAATGACTCAGAGTTCCTTTATACTTCTTTGCAGGACTAGTCCGTTGTGCTTCTTGGTTTGCATAGTTGTGATGAATCATCTTGTCTTCTTGTTAGCCGTTGATAGAAGTTTGCGACCAATATTGCTTGTTTGTGAATAGATGAAAGTCTGTTTACAATCCTGCGATACGTAGATTTGAGCTTACGTGTCAGAGTGCTTATTTTTTTGCCCCAAAACCTCAATTGCATGAAACATATACTAGAGGGCTTGAACTTACTTTTCTTGTACACACTCTTTCTTGGTGTAATGTAATAATTTTTAATAATAAAATTCTACCCAAACACCCTTAGTTGTGAAGTAGAGGTCGATCTCACAATCGGGCGGCTGTCGGGTGCCTAACATCTTCCCGACCCATACTAGGATTCCCTTACCAAGAATCTCTCTAAGCAGACCAGACTAGTCGGAAGATCGCCAAGTTTTTTGCTAAAACAAAATGATTTTCCAAAATTGGGTCCTGATTCCCAGATTAATCAGGTGGCTACCCTATAAGTACATTAGACGATTCCACCCCCAATTAGGAATACGAGAAACCGTTTCTCTTCTGTCGTTCGCGGTCGGAGAGAAAAGTTTTTTCGCGGATCCTACAGTATATACAAGAAATTCTAACTGAATCAAGCTCATCTCCTTGTAGTAATGAGCTCCTTTCAAGAACATTTAGGAAGAACCACGCCCATTGAACTGTATAACAAGTCAAGATCAACAATAACAACACGAAAAAATATATAGACTTGCAAAGCAAAATTGTTATACATGTGTGTCGGAAATATGACCCAAGTTTTAAAATCATTATGGTTACGTATAGTTGCTAAGGCTTAACTTTATTGATTTACTACTGTTCAACTCTATTTTTACATACATGATGTCTCATTAAGGCTAGTACCAGGAAATTACATATCCATCTTACTAGTTCTAAGGTACCTATCATAAAGGTTAGTACCAGTATTATAGTTATCAGAAATATATGTCGAAATACAAATAAGTATGGATACAATTCTTCTATTTAATTTTAGATTTGCCAAACAAACATACAATTAAGGCAAATGTTACCAATCTTTATTTTTCAGCATTTAGATTTAGAACCATGATATATGAGAAGTTTAAAATTATTTTCAAACTCACATCGAACTCTTGTCTGTATTCGGGTTGCCTAGTGGATACTTCACTAATATTGGAGCTTGAAAGTTTGACAAAAATACACAAAACAATCTCTAAGATTATTTACTAATATAAAAATGTTGAAAGTATACAAAATTAGAATGTAACATATTCTAGCTACCAGGAAATGAGAACATCTTACATTAGCAGATAATAATGGTAATACATGCAATTATAATGGTTTTGAAGATAACTATGAACTTTTAACATTCATTATTACCTAAATTATTTGTATATCTCATATTATACCCCACCGCCCTTTCTAATCTTTCACAAATTTCTCACACACTTGCATCAAACATGCAAAATATATTTAAATGTAGTGACTAATTAACCTAAATAAAACTTTAGATGCCTGGCTTGTGCTCAATGATTTCCCTTTGAACATTCTCATCAATCTGAATCAAAATATAGGGTTCAACAAATAAAAAGAATGAGTTATTTGTCAACTTGATATAAACAACTAAAATTTTTAGTTAAGGAAAAACAACAAACAACTGATGCACCATTTTGACTATTGGCATCTTAGCTGAATTACTGATCTCTCTGCATCTAAGATTGAGTTATGTGTAGCCAAAATAACAAAGTCAACATTCAACAATCCATACTTGTCCAGTAAAACAGATATAAATAAAAAATCCTAAATGGTTCCACCAAAAACATATAAAATAAAGCTTGGATTAAAACAAACGAGCATAGTTCAATAAATATCTAAGAATATGTAGAGACTAAAGTGATAGATGGAGTTGTTGATCAGATTAAAACCCCTAATTAAAACTATTAACTTTTCAATCCCTAAAGTCTCGTCCTTGAAACTTCAAAAATTGCATAACTTGAAATGATAGAGATGCAGATTAAACCTTAAATTGCATAGATTAAAATTAGAAAAATGCAGATTAAACCAAAAAGGGTAAAGATTTGACCATAGAACTCGCAGGGCATAAGTTCAAGGATTTAATTTGCCATTTGCGAAACCCTAACCTTCTCAAAAATAAAAAATAAAAATAGAGAAGAAACAATACCTCTTATCTTCTTTTTCTTCTTCTTCTTCGATTACTTCTTCTTCTTCATTAGTTTTTCGAACAATAATACCTTTTGGACCGACCATTTTACAAAAGTGGTGCCTGATACTTATGTGGCAAGGTAAGACCCACCACTTTTTTCCTCCCAAAAGTATTTTGAAGGGGTTTCAAACCTACATGGCAGTATGACCGACCATGCCATATATGCATCAGACACCACTTTTGTAAAATGGTCGGTCTAACTAGCAACACTCTTTTTCGAAACCCTAATTTTCTCGATAGTTTTCTGGTTGCAGGAAAGTCTAGTGCGACTTCGTAATAGGTGGTTTTCCATTTCGATTAGCTTTGTTTGGAGAGTGATGATATGGATTGAGTGGAAAGTCCCCTTCTTCTTCTTCTTCTTCTTCTTTCCTCTCCTTTCTTTTCTACTTCTTTTTCTCTTCCTCACTCTTTCTTCCGTCCTTCTCCTCCTCTCCCACTGTGTGATTTTTTTTCAAAAGACCGGAGATGAAGTGGGATCGACCATGCCACATATGCAACGAGTACCACTTTTGTAATATGGTTTGTCCAAACAACAACACTCTTTTTCGAAACCCTAACTTTCTCGATAGTTTTCTGGTTGCAGGAAAGTCTAGTGCGATTTCGTAATAGGTAGTTTTCTGGTTAGACTCGCTTTGTTTAGAGAGAGATGAGGGGATTGAGTGGAAAGTCCCATTCTTCTTCTTCTTCTTCTTCTTCTTCTTCTTCTTTCCTCCCCTTTCTCTTCTGCTTCTTTTTCTCTTCCTCTCTCTTTCTTCCTTCCTTCTCCTCCTCTCCCACTGTGTGATTTTTTTTAAAAGACTGGAGATGAAGTCGGAGCTTCAAAGGCTTTAGAGGAAAAATGGAAGTCTTGTATCATGACTCTGGGGGCAAAGTTGTCTAAGAAAATAAAAAGGGTTATATTTCTTGCACAATATTTTGGGTAGATTATTGGCCGAGATCGGCCTTAGATCGGGTCACTGGGTGAAGATTCCCTTAAGTTTTCAAAAAAGACAAATGAAGGAGGTTATTTCTGTAATTTTATTGTCGCTTGCAAACAGAATATAGAATACGATTTGACTACATAGAAATGTACATTTCAAAGAAAGTACCAATAAGAGTGAGTGCGTGAGAGCCTGTTGTTTTGGAGGGAAAAAAAGGGACCCAAAGGGGCAAAATACTTAAATATGTACCACTCCTACTAGACTAGAGACGGCCCTGGAAGGCATGTGACAGCCACCACACTCTCTCTTTCCTCTGTTTCTCTCTCTAAACTCAACTTCTTTCCCACCTTTTTTTGCTGACCCTCTCTCTTGTGTCTCTGTTTTTGCAGTCTGCTAGTTTAGTGCTTGTAATTTGGTGTAAACAAATCAATGTCTGGGACTGCTGCTTCGAGGTCTCAGAGATCGTCCTCTACCAGCTCCCCTTTCCAGTCTAGGAAACCTCCGACGACAGCGGGGGCGCCGCCTCCTCTGTCAAAGGCCGGAGGTCGGCCGACGACTCCTTCTTCTTCGGGTTCTTCTCAGCCTCCTCCATTAAAGCTTTCCCCATCTCCTCCTATCACTCTCTCCACCCCCTGATTTCAGTAAGTCCAAGGAGAATGTCACCGTTACAGTCAGATTTCGCCCCCTCAGGTGCCTACTTATTATACTCTCTCTCTCTCTCTCTAAAATCTCTCTGTTAGTATAAAAGCCCAAAATGTGGGTCGCATTTGTGATGTTTATTTTGATATTGAATTCCCCCCCCCCCTCTCTGTCTCTCTCTCTAGTGGTCGGGAAATAAACAAAGGGGATGAGATAGCTTGGTATGCGGATGGAGATTACACTGTTAGAAACGAATACAATTCATCAATTTCTTATGGATTCGGTAAGTAGCAACTTTTCCTTTCCCTCCCACTTTACAGTTTTTCACTATTGTATATGAAGAAGTTCTTTGGTTGATTACTTTAGTGGGTGATCGTTTCCTGGGTAATTCTGAAGTGAAATTTCACTTTCTCATCATATTGTAAATGGGATAAGATAGTCCCACTGCTGCATTCCTATCTATCAGAAGAAGATTCTAAAATGTGGGCTTCATCTATAAAAATTTGGTAGAACAAAAAATTAGTCCAATTAGGTTATACCCAGATACTGAATTAATTTTCAATTGACTGGTAGATTTGGGAATTTATTAACACAAGAGAAGCTAGGGCCGATATTTTTTATTTTAGAAAAGGCAGAATTACTCTATCTATATTTTTTCTAAATGGCCGTAAAATACAGATTTTTTTAATGGGTAATGGTCATAAAGACAGCTACAGAGTCTAGAAAAGAGAACAAGTTTACACCTTTAACTTAAAATTTAGATGTTTTGAGAAAGACCTAAATACGTGCAGCATAAGGCATCATGTTACAAAAAAGAGGTTATGCAGCATCTTCTGCATATGAACAGAAAAACAAAAACAGAAGGCCATGAGAAACAGCTAGTTTCCATTATTAAAAGGGGATTAATTTGATACATATTAAAGAATCTAATGCTTCACATAGGGGGTTTAAATTCAAAATTTTCCATATGGTAGGTACCATGTGAAGAAAACAACTAACCATATTAACAAACATAACTATGAGGACATGAAATGGCACCTAAAGTAGGGACCAAGTGGCATCGCCAATCACCTTACATGTCTCAGTGAAGTGTTATTATTGTGTGATAATCTATGATGTAACTACAATGTGGAAAAATGAGGGAATGGCTGAGGTTGATCGTTGCTCTACATTTCTGCATTTTTTACCTGGAGAGCTCCTACTTGACTTGATGAGACCCACACACTTTCAGGTTGGCACTCCGACAATCAATAAAGAACTCAAGTAGGGTAATATCAGCTAGAGAATAATTGCCCTTACCTCTGAGATTGCCCCTCTCTCCTGCGATTTAGGGGCGAGATTTAAAGTGAATCGGATCATGACTTTGTCAGTGCAGCTATCTGTTACTAGATACCACATATACCATTTCATCCAGATATCTCGTAAGACTGAGTCGTGTGACTTGATTCTTGGCTAGTCCAGCTCAGCCGACTTGGATGACCTGTTTAACCTGGCTGCCCTGGTAGACTCGGATGAACTGGCTGACTTGTCAGACTTTTGCGGCTGCCACCTCTTATGACCTCCTTCCATGACTGACACCTTGAATGACCTCTTTTCCATGGCTGCCATCTTTGATGATTTCTTTCCGTAGCTGCCACTCGGATGTCCTCGAATCCCATGTATATGGCTGTGACGTGCTCGTCCTTTTGCCTCTTATAGTAACTCATAAGGAATATGAGGTTCATAAAGATTAGGATTTTGAATTATAATCTCTCTAAACTGGGTTGAAACCCTAAAGACCATTAAATTCCAATTGAGTTGGGGACTTGGATTCGCCAACATTTAGGAGGCCAACTAAATCTTGGTAAATAAATATTTGCTACTTGACAATTTAAAACAGACTTTTCAAGTACTTAAATATTATTTAATGATGTAGAGTGAGAGGCAAACCACTTATAAAGGGAGATGTCTAGAGTTGTGTGTCCAGCTGTGTTGGAAGGCTCACCCTAGGCACTATAGCGTCCCCAAACCTCAATTTCCTCTTCCAGTCTCATGAGAAGGAAGCCTAGCAGGCCTTGCCTGAACTGTCCTCAGATAGCCACTAGTCACTAGGTTGGTATTGCTAAATGCTTCACTAAGAAGCAAGCTCCCCCGAATACTCGAGATGCAGAAGTGGCTAAAGTTGGAGTAATAAAGTAGTTGGGCAACTGTATGATGATGGTACTTAGTCTTTTGGAATTGGCAACATTTATAGAAAGGCGAAGAAAAGGGAGTACGAATAAACTGTTGTAGGCGTAGCTATAGTAGTCAGCCTAACCTTCTAATGCAGGACGACCTGTAGTGCAGCGGAAGTAATAGAGAAAAAGATGAAAGGGTACGGAAACCCTAAAAGGATAGGAGAAGAGATGAAAGAGATTGAGAGAAAGTAGAAGAAATATTGAGAGGGATGAGAGATAGAACTATTAGAGGTAGGGAGAATAGGCTAGGGCAGCCTCTTTCATTCATAAACTTGTCTCAAAACTGATTGATAACAAGGTGTTCAGCAACTTAAATACTTGAAATAATAAAACCCTAAGACTAAAATACCCTTAATGAAATAACAAAGCCCTAAACTAATAAAAGCCCTCACTAACCTATAGTTCTCCCATTATTTAACTAGTTGGCTAATAAGAAATAAAAGAAAGATAAATAACTGGACCTAATAAGTGGCCCACGGCCTAACTGATGACAAGGCTAGTTGATGACAAGGCTAGCCGAGATGGTTAGGTTGTCCTCACAACCTTCTGTTCTCATAACCAAGTTTTTTGTTTTTGTTTTTTCTCATTCCTTGTGTACTTTTTGTTGCTTCATCCAAACTTATTTTGACTATTAACTATTTTTGAAGTGAGGGATGAACGATGCCCTCTATTTCTGCTTCTAACTGAACATGGATTGACTTGGTATCATAGCACTTTCTTGGTGCATTGTACCTCTTTTCTCCTTTGTCCTTTCTTCTGTGGATACTCTTGAAGTTGTTTTGAAGTAGGATTCAAGTTGTTGTAGTCCCTAGATTTACATTTAGAGATTTGTTTTGAAGCTGGTTATGGTAGCTTATTTGTGCCAATGTGATTTGGCGGCGTACGTGCGTCTGTGATTTGTTGGCAATCTGGAGTACCGTATGTGCAAACAAGTTTTATGAGGCAAGTTGGGTTTTTGTATTCAGTCAAACTTTTAAAAAGTAGCAACAAAGTTGTAGCAAAGAGAGAGAGAAGAAGGAAGAAGAAAATGGGGAGACAAGTGTGAGAGAGAGAGGACAGCTAGGGTTACCCCACACTTCCTTATTTGTTAATCAAAGGGTGTGTGGGTCCTAGCACTTACCAACCCACACACAAGTCTATTACAAACAAATAATACTAAAGGGTCCTCATCCCACAACTGAACACATAATAACTAAAGAACAAAGATAGGGAAAGGGACCCATTACCCAATGCCAATGACGCCATATTCGTCTCTAACACTCCCCAGTCCTCCTCAAGATGGAGCATACAGATAAAAAACGCTCAGCTTGGAGCAAACTGTAGAAAACACAGATTGTGCAAGCGGATTCATAATAATAACCTAGTTAGTCCTTTCATTTCCATATTTCGTTAGTTCTACGTATTTCCAGTCCTCTAATAATCCTTTTTCTTTGTTCATCTTGTTGGAATCTTTGTCCAAGTTTCTTTATACTTTATGCATGTGCCTTTCCTCTTATATTTTCCAACAACCTCTTTCTTTGTTCTTTTAATGATTTTGGCAGTTTCATCCACAAAGTCATCACTTTTCTTCTTTTAAATTAGTTTTTCTAATTTAGTTTCTGTTATTTTCACCCTCTTACTTGCATCTTTATGTGAAAATCGAAAGTCACTAGCCTATGTTTTGTTTGTCGTTAGATTAGTTTTTGAACGTTACAGTTTTTTATATTGCTCTTTCTTCTAGAATGGGAAAGTTCAATTACTATTTGAGCTGTATCAGTGTATCAAAATGTCCCTTAGAATGGGATAGTCCAATTACTATTTGAGCTGTATCAGAGTATCAGAATCATGTCGAATCTGACCTTTATGGAGCACCAACTTCTTATTGTCAAACTTGGACTGTTAACATTTTCCTTTTCTAACGATAAGAAAATCCATTATCTTACCTGATCAAAAGAAAAATAAGAAAGAACCATTATTGCTTTTCTTTTTCTATTTTTTAATTTTCTTATCTAATCAATTATCATTGTTTCAAAGCAGTAAACTATTGTATTTGTCTTGCAGATAGAGTATTTGGGCCAGCAACAACCACTCGCCATGTTTATGATGTTGCTGCTCAGCATGTTGTAAGTGGTGCTATGGAAGGAATTAATGGTAATGCTTTTATTTATTTATTTTTATTTTAAAATAAAAATTAAAATACTCTTTAATGGTTTATCACTTCTTGGTGAATGAGATTTAACTGGCTAAGCAAGCATGAATAGGTATTATTTGTAACTAGATGTTTCATGACATGATAGGAACCATGATTTGGTACTTTAAATTATTCGGAGTCAAATGTTAACTCTTACTTCTCAAAGTTATTGTTTTATTTTATTTTGTAATTGGTTAAAAAAGTGCAAGAAGAAAATGTGGATTAATACTTGACCTTTGTAGATAGAAATTATGTGTTGTCAATCTTGATATGAGGTATGGATGACCTCTGAATCCAGGGATACAATGATTAGAGTTATGGTGGGTTAGGGGTAGAATGAGACTGGCCATTTATTATACAGGTATAGATCAGAGAAAAGGAACAAAACCCAATTTTGATTGGTTTGGGATGAGGTCTGGATTGGGTTTATTCTTGCTGATAGAAAGATAAAAAGAGCAAAATCCTTCCCAATCGACTAATCAGCAATTTGGCTTTGTAGACAGCTGGATAGGTATATAATGACCACATGTAGATGAGTATGTTCCCCAAGACGTATGCCTTGTGTCACGGTACGTTTGTTTAGCTATACATATACCGTGACACAGCCGGTGGGCTGGATGAATATGCGTGGCACAGAGGTGCGCACACATGAATATGCATGACTGAGCCGGTGGGCTAGTTGAATATGCATGACCGAGCTAGAGGGCGAGGTGAAGCTTCATGGTACAGAGGTGCTATGTTGTGAATATTCGGGGGCGAGCCGGAGGGCTTGGCGAAGCTTCAAGGCTTGGAGGAGCTGCGAAGTGTATATTCATTTCATGGGCCGAAAAAGAGTATGATTGGTCTCATGATTTGATGTTTCCTTTTGGCAGTGGCAAAAAGGTAAATTTAGCTACTATAGGGAGGGGTCCCCGACCTCCCTGCTGCACCTTCGGGTGTAGCTTAATTGGGTATTCCA
>MVGT01002568.1:249871-268608 GCA_002174775.1 Macleaya cordata
GCCATGCTTAGCTAGAGGGCTATGCGTTGGTTTCCTTAGTCGTAGGAGACGGCTTAGGACTGTACGTGCAGGAGGTGGTACAGCGGCATTCCTAGAATGCCTTAGGGTCCTATGCGTGCTGGACATCGAGTCGACAGTGCGCTTGGCCTGAAGCTTCTTTGGAAGGACCGAGCTATCCGAGATGGATATCTTGGTGTGTTATGGATATGCTTTGCATGCTTTGTGTTGAGCTATCCGGGGTGGTGTAGCACGGTGTGGCATAGTAAGGGGCGAGCTATGCCTGGATCATTGGATGCTAGTAAGTTGCAGGCTAGCGTTCTCATGTTGCTATACGGAAACCTTATAGCCAGGATGGACCTCGCATATGCGTATGCTTGGTTGGAGCCTCAATGCTTCTTGACAGGTGAAGCTTATGACTATATGGGCAGTCTGAGTAATGTCCGCTTGGCCAGGTGGACGGCTATTCACGGTTACCTTCCCGGTACTGTGGAGACAGTGAATCCTACTTGTTGGACGAGTGTCATAGGACACGATGAAGTGACTCGTAGGCCGGCATATGAGCGTGGCTCGTGTTGGTTATTCCGCTGTGGATAATTGGTACAAGATGACCTGATGGTCCAGAGCAGAACCAAGATGATGGACTAGGAGGGAGTCTGTAGTGCCGCACGGGTAATCGATAATATGAATTTCTGCTGCGTGACCGCGTATATTGCTGGTCGACCGATCCGCCCGTGACACTTGCCTCTACCTTGCGATCGCCTCGAGGCGTACACCTTCCACACCTTGAAGCACGCCTTTTAAAATACTGCTATTAACTGATCTTTGAGTGCTTAGTTTGTTATTGAGTAGTCTAAGCCAATGTTTGAAAACGACCGTTATAATGGTAGGGGTCTGTTACCGTTATAATGGCTGTTATAATGGTTTTGAACCCTAAAACGACATTTGTGTTAAATCATAAATAAACACCAAAATAATAGAAAATAACGTTCGTTATAACGTAAAATAACAGTTTTATAATTTTTAGAAAAAGGTTAAAGAGACCAAGATGGTTTTTTAAGTTTTTTTCTGTTTTTTAAACAAAATAACGGCTGTTATAACCGTTATAATTGTAAAAAACGGTCTTAACCATGTAATGGTATTATAGTGATATAACGAAACGGCATAGGACGGTTACCGATATAACGGCCATTATAACCTTTATAACGGACTGTTTTTCAAACATTGGTCTAAGCAACTAATCTTGTGGGGAAGGCTAGCTAAAGGGGTGACCAGCTCAAGTGCTGCACGGGGGCGTAGTAATTGATCAGAAGCTAAGTCCGTGACAACCAGCTTGGCAGCACTAACACCAACATTCATGACCACCATAATGTTGCTACCGGCTGCTGCTGCTATTACCTTTATGGAGTGACTCTTTGATGTGAATCGTGGCAGGTATAGTGGGATCCACATGTACCCACGATATCTTCTAGAAAGAGGATATTGCATAGTTGACCAATGTAGACTATTTTAGGAGTTCTTTTATTTAGGGTAGCTATTTTTATTGTTATCTTTGTTTCCTTATTAAATTAGGATTATCTTTTAGTTGTTTTGATATTTTTAGAATAACTTGTGTTTAGGGTTTCTTGGTGCGCAAGGTTATTGGCTCATATTTAATAAGGTCGACACCTCCTTGTGATTCAGTTTTATTATTGATAATATTATTAATTAAAATTGTGTTAGAGAAATTACGCTTTTGCATATTCCATTTCTTTTAACTTATAGGTTAGCGTTTTACCAAACTAATTTCTTCTAACTTTCTACTTTTCTTGTAGTAGAAGTACTGCTAGAATTAGATGTGCTTTTGCTTTTCTTTCCAAACACCTCCTAAATCCTCTACTTATTTTCTAGCACATATACTTTTAGTCTTATCTTTGAACTCAGGTTTGTGTGTGTGACTTTGAACTCAGGGGGTTGTTAATATTCCCTTTAATGCATTAGAAGTGAACTCAGGGGGTTGTTAATATTCCCTTTAATGCATTAGAAGTTAATGTTTATTCGCAGGAGTAATTTTTAATTGATGAGTTGGTCCTTTGCTAATGGGGTTGTTAATATTCCCTTTAATGCATTAGAAGTTATTGTTTATTTGCAGGAGTAATTTTTAATTTATGAGTTGGTCCTTCGCTAATGATGTCCTCTCTTTTGTTTTGCAGGCACAGTGTTTGCCTATGGAGTTACTAGTAGTGGAAAGACTCATACCATGCATGTTAGTCACTTTTCTAATTTTCTAGCCAAACATCGACTTATACTGGGGCTGATCTTGATAATTCTGTTGGAATGGACTTATGCAACGTAATATTTTATAAATTATGGTTGCACAAATTAGAAGTTCATTATCTATTGTATTATTAAGTGGTGCGGGGAATGAGAGTTGGCGTGTCCAATTCTTTTTCTGTTCTTTTACCCATGCTTTCTTGGAAAATGTTGTAACCACCAAAAGGATGTCAACTATATTTTTCTGGTATTATCTTTTAAATAACAAGGTACTCCATAAAACAGCTTATTAGTTTCTCAAATTTCCAAAATAACCATTGGCAAACCAGAAACAGGTTTTGGTATATAAAGCTTTTTTGATTTATTATTTTTCTCTGCTTTCCTGGTAAATTGCATAGTAGGACATTTCTTACTTAAAATTTTAAAATGGGTGAACAAGTCTTTTGATCTTTTAATAGATGTCTACCAAAAAAACATGCATATGTTTTGAGAGCAGATGTGTTGCCCACTAGCTATAAGGTGAAGGCTTTTTGTCTGTCTAAAGCTTTTAAGTTTTCTCATTTGCTACTATGTTGAAAATTTACATTGAATTAGCTTAAATAATGAGAATTTAGAAAATGGGTACTATTCTTTTACTTCTTTTTACTGTATGTTTATTCTGCATACATGTGTACATGCTGTTCACTAGTGCAACAAAAGAGAATTTTTTAGGAGAAAAAGTAGTTCATACTTGATACTTCATTTACTCTTGCTAGCCGGAGAGGGAAAATTTTTACTATCCTGTCAAAGTCTAAGCAGACTAAAGCTGCAGCACCAACTAGATTTTGTTGGTTTTAAGAAGCAAGTAATTCTTATGGCCCAAAAGGCTAGAATATGCGATGACATCCAATTGTTGTCTAGGGTTAATTAGAATAAGCTTCATTAAATGTCTGATAACATGCTTCTTTATTATTGACAAAATAAATTTCTTATGAACTGTGTGCATCAATGATACATCGAATGCTATCAGTATGAGGGGATTTTCTTTTTTTGAGAGCGATCAATATGAGGGGATTTTCAGAAAATGAATCTCTAATAAATGAATTTGCTATCCCATTGTAGGTGGTGTGAAACTGTGAATGCCAATAAACTAAGATGGAGTGTGGTATCATTTTTTTTTTGAGTTGTCTAGATATACATGGGAAAAGTATCAGTGTAGAGGACATGGTTACACATTGAGGGTTTACTATGGAGGTCTGAAAAGGAGAACTAACCCAGAGAGCACTAGAAGTAACATGAAGAAGAGACATGGGTTTCATTCTAAGCAGTTGCTAAATGGGTAAATTTATGATACTGAGACAAGGATAATACAATCACATATACAGAATATTGGAATATGACTCAACATTTCTATGTCTTATGTATAGCTTGTAACAATGATAGTACTGGAATATTTATTTAAATATCTGTTTATGACTCAAGGTTTAAAATGTTGTTTCGACTGAATGTTTCATCTTGAAGAAACATTGAGACAACTGAAAAATTCCGAAACACTTTCGATACATTTCGAAGTGATACTGATAAAACCGAGATGCTTTCATTATGGTCACCATTGACACAGAAACTCAGCATTCGGAACGTTCAAAATTTTTAATCATGCTATAAATTTTAATCAATTATTTTAAACAAACCTTCTCATATCCCAGTCGTGTCCTACCTGCATCCGTGTAGTATCCTACATGTACAGGAACCTTGGTCATATTCAACACAAGTACCGAGTACCATAAAGCTGAACAAGAGTTTGTTGTTTTCATTTTCTCAGTGGAGGTAGAGGCTTTGCAATTCAGACTTGGGAAGAAAGCGAGTGGGAATTGCTTTCATACCTTGATTTCTGGTACCACTTGGCTGGTTTTGGAAAACAATTGGTCGAGGTTATCGAAGTTGGACTAAATATTTGGTTTTCGGTCGAGTATTGGTGTTCTTGACCTCTAGTACTTTAGGGATTTACATGGTTGCGTTGTTATTTATCCCTGCATGCTCGCTATGGAGAATGATGATAGATTAAATTCAACTGCGCAACAACCCATTGGGTTATATATAAGGAGATAGTCATAAAACAAAGGAGAAATTCTAGGAGCTGAAGGAAGAACTAAGAAAGTATCTAAAAGACTAAACCGATTATGTAGCTAAATTGGACCAGAAAGGAGGAAAATAGATTAGATAGAAATGCAAGATAAGTTACAAGGAGGTGATTCCCTCAAGGAGAAGAAGGTTTGTGGGGGGTGGAAGGTTGAAAATGATTGTTAATACATGATTCTGTTATGGAGTGTTGAATACTGGGAAGACCCAGAAGAAAACGATGGTTAGAGATTGCTTGAAGACTATTGGAGCATATTATTCTTATATAGGAGTTGAAGTTGGAGAATGTAGATGGAGAAATGGTTCAACTATTGGAAATTTTTTGTCTTAGAAGTCTTGATATCGAGGGTGATCAAAACAAGAAAAAATGGGTTTCCTCAGTTTATATCGATATGTCTTGGTTTCTCAATGTCCGATACAGGAGGTAAAAAAGAGATTTTAAACATAGGGCTGATCACTATATCAGATTTGTGGTGTACATAGACATTAAAAGTTGGAAAAAGTATGTTGACTGTTGAAGCTGTAGAAGATACATATATTGGCTAGTTTACGATTATCTCATGCAAGATAATTGCTTCTGATTTAATATTGTTGAGGTGTTCCATTGTTATGTTTTTATTATATTAATGCACACTGTAGTAATCTCAGCACATTAGCTCCTGCCAGTTTATATTGTTCGTGTCCTTTTGTTTCTAGGATCATATCCATGCATGTGATGTCTATTTACTCTTTTTTTTTTTTTCATTAGTTGATGTTCATGGGTATCTAACTATTATCATAGAAATTTCTTATATTATGTTATTTTTTTGATCAATAAATTTCGTATATTATGTTACATATGCTACTGATCTGTAGTTTCTTGCACTCAATACCATTGGGGTGTAATAATAATGTCGCTGCTGTTCTACATATATGCTGGTAGTACTGTCCCTTTATAGATCTGTTTGCCTACTTTATAAATGTCTGAAAGCTATTCAATTTACACATTTTGTGTTGTTTGACTGCACTGTAGGGAGAACAAAAATCACCTGGAGTCATTCCATTGGCAGTGAAGGATGTCTTTGGCATTATACAAGAGGTAATGTAAATGTGTGTATCCTCTGATTTTCCACGCATTTACTTGTTCCTTGGCTAACCCTGATTAAAATGTGGCTCAGACACCTGGGAGGGAATTTCTTCTTCGTGTTTCATATCTGGAAATATACAATGAGGTCAGTATCACAGACGTTTTTATTTATATGTTGTTTATTGCTGAATGAATCTAGTGACTTCACTGTAATCCTAAATCTTTGCATCAAGAGGCGACAGGCTACAAAGTTCCAGAGCATCTTAGATTCATAATGAATAATGTTCTTGGCCGGCAGATAATACTTGTATGTTGAGTACCATCGAGCAGAATCAGAGAAGTAAATACAGATGGGTCTTTATGTGATGATTTTGCTGGGTTTGGGGCAATTATAAGGAACGAGGATGGAGAAGTTCAAGCCGCAGCTGCTGGTAGTTCGTCCCCTATTTCCGTTGTTGTTCATGAACTACAAGGATTAGAAATTGGCCTTCGATTGGCCTCTTTACATGGTTTTCACCGTATTCAAGTTGGAGTTGATTCTAAACAGGTGATTGCATATGTGCAACGACTGGCTACTCCTCCATGGATTGCTATCCCTATTATGCGTTCAATTTGGCATATGATTCGTGGTCTCGAAGAATTCTCCATTCAGCATGTGTATCGTGAGACTAATAGAGCTGCTGATCACCTAGCTAGTTTATATCCTTCTGCTGTTTTTGTTGAAATTACTCCTAGTTCCTTTGCAGAGGATCTGAAAAAGATAATTTTTGATGATAAGGCGGGTAAAGCCTATCCCCGATGTACTTCTTGATACATTTTAATATATCGGTTGGGGTCTCCTTAACCTCAGCTTACTCTCCAAAAAAAAAAAAAGTAATAGTTAACCAAAGGGGACCTTTTAGAGGATGTTTCAGTGGTTAGTGGGTCGTCTCATTTATCTATCTCTTATAAGACTAGATATGGCATATGCTGTCAGTATTGTCAGACAAAATATCCATTCTTTCAGGATTTCTCATCTTACTTTTAGTGCATAGGATACTCAAGTAGGGAACCCATTAAGGAAACAAGCTCTCTTTGTTGGTTCCACTTTTACACCTACATGAGACTAGAAAGTATTTATTCTGTCTGAAATTATGGGAAAAACTTGATTAACTTATTACTTGCATCTNCTTTGTTGGTTCCACTTTTACACCTACATGAGACTAGAAAGTATTTATTCTGTCTGAAATTATGGGAAAAACTTGATTAACTTATTACTTGCATCTTCGAAATAATTTGTTGATTTTGTGTTCTCTAATCCTGACTGTTTCTGTTTTCCAGGTTATTAATGACTTGCTTGATCCAACGGGGCAGAACCTACGAATACGGGAAGATGCTCAGGTAATTTCTTTTTTGTATATGGGTTTTGGACCCGTTAGACATCATTTTATTCTTAAACATGTTGAATTTGAATGGAGGCTTATATGTGCTTTTGCTTTCTCTTCTGCTGACTCTGTCACGTATAAGCACATATATACAATATCAGGGGGGTGGAGAATTGGAAATCTAAACGAAAACGTGCCCAAATGTTTTTCGGAGATTGTAAATATGCATTCCTAGCTAACAATATTTTAATTGTGTTGATCATCATAATGCTAATCAACTACTGGAATAATAACGTGGCACAGTGGAAGTCTTCAAAAAATAAGTAGAGAAAGAGAAAGGATGCGGAGATCCTCTTAGAGATACACAAAGAAGAAGAAAGAGATACACAGAATAGAAGAATCAACAATAAGTTGAGAGGGGAGAAGAAGAAAAAGTGGGAAAATGAGAGAAGATTAGGGTTCCAACCTCTAATTCAATTAATCAATCAAAATCTGTCTAAAACTGAATAGAAAATAAAATACTAAAACTGAAACTGAAATTAGCAATTGACTAAACTACCCCTATCAATAACTGACCCAACTAATGAAACCCATTTAAATTTAAAGTCTAAACTTGGAATACTAATTAAAAAGAAAAAATTAAAAGGTCCTAATGACCCCACTACTACTACTTGGGCCATAAGGCCTGGTGCTGTCCACGTGATGTGGTACTTGTGCCACATCAGGTCTCCCCGTCTAAAACGGAACCTGCCCTCGAGTTCTCATCGAAATAAAGTGGTCCATCTGGATGGTAATGATAAAAGTCAGAAACATTGAAGGTGCTGGAGATGTTCATATCCGAAAGTAAGTTGACAATATCAGTGTTCTCGTTGATCTTCTTAGAGGTGCGGAAAGCTCCAATCTTCTTCTTCCTCAACTTGTTCTAGGTACTAGTTGGGAATCGAGATTTCCGAAGGTGCACCATTTCTAAATCACCAACTTCAAACTTTTCTTCCCGCACATGTTGATCCGCTTGAGCTTTATACTTTGAATTGGCAGCTTCAAGGTTTTCCTTCACTTCTTTATGAATTTCTTGGATTTTGTCAACCATGTGATCAGCTGCAACATTGTGACCCGTGTCACGGTACATTTTTTTGGCTATGCGTACACCGTGACACAGCCGGTGGGCTGGATAAATATGCGTGGCACAGAGGTGCGCGCGTGAATATGCATGACTGAGCCGGTGGGCTAGTTGCATATGCAGGACAGAGCCGGAGGGCGAGGTGAAGCTTCATGGCACAGAGGTGCTATATTGTGAATATTCGGGGGCGAGCCGGAGGGCTTGGCGAAGCTTCAAGGCTTGGAAAAGCTGCGAAGTATATATTCATTTCATGGGCCGAAAAAGAGTATGATTGGTCTCATGATTTGATGTTTCCTTTTGATAGTGGCAAAAAGGTAAATTTAGCTACTATAGGGGAGGGGTCCCCGACCTCCCTGCTGCACCTTCGGGTGTAGCTTAATTGGGTATTCCACGGAGCAACCCGTGGGCCGGGCCATGCTTAGCTAGAGGGCTATGCGTTGGTTTCCTTAGTCGTAGGAGACGGCTTAGGACTGTACGTGCAGGAGGTGGTACAGCGGCATTCCTAGAATGCCTTAGGTTCCTATGCGTGCTAGACATCGAGTCGACAGTACGCTTGGCCTGAAGCTTCTTTGGAAGGATCGAGCTATCCGAGATGCATATCTTGGTGTGCTTATGGATATGCTTAGCATGCTTTGTGTTGGGCTATCCGGGGTGGTGTAGCACGGTGTGGCATAGTAAGGGGCGAACTATGCCTGGATCATTGGATGCTAGTAGTTGCAGGCTAGCGTTCTCATGTTGCTATACGGGAACCTTGTAGCCAGGATGGACCTCGCATATGCGTATGCTTGGTTGGAGCCTCAATGCTTCTTGACAGGTGAAGCTTATGACTGTATGGGCAGTCCGAGTAATGTCGGCTTGGCCAGGTGGACGGCTATTCACGGTTACCTTCCCGGTACTGTGGAGACAGTGAATCCTACCTGTTGGACGAGTGTCATAGGACACGATGAAGTGACTCGTAGGCCGGCATATGAGCGTGGCTCGTGTTGGTTATTCCGCTGTGCATATTTGGTGCAAGATGACCAGAAGGTCTTGAGACGAACCGAGATGGTTTGTGAGGCTGACTATGGACTAGGAGGGAGTCTGTAGTGCCGCACGGGTAGTCGGTAATATGAATTTCCGCTGCGTGACCGCGTGTGTTTGCCGGTCAACCGATCCGCCCGTGACAATTGGTATCAGAGCGCAAAATGATGGCGCATATACATTCTCTGATCCCATGACTTGGTGTCAGAGCAGAAGTTGCTCGATGTTAAATATACAACCTCTGATTCCACAAAGTTGGCTTATGCTAGAGATGCATATTCAGTGAGCCAAAGAGAGCGGAGGACTCAGAACTGGAATGTTGGTGAATATACATTCTCTGGTCCAAGAGATGGACAGAGCTTGGCGTATGGTGCTACTTGGTGTAGCTACATTAGTTCTCTGATCCATGGTGTTGGGTGCAGAGCTGAGTACATGGATGCTATGAAGACAAACAGAAGCCATTGTGAATATGTGGGATATTCAGGCATGGTGTTAGTGTTGGATTGGCATATTCGATGTCTCTGTTCCGACGGAGCTTGCGTCAGAGTGAGTTGGAAGTGCAGCTTAGTGTTGCATATGAATCTCTGATGCTTGATCGAAGGTAGTATCGGTTGAGTATGCTTGGATGGGTTCATTGCTCTATATGGAAGACACAATGGTACTGGAGTAGGGGATGCGACTCAATATTTGGGACAGTTGATGCTAGATCAGTGGTGCCAGTTGCAAGAGTGTTACTGGATGTGGGTGCCTCTGAGTTCGGGTGAATATTCAGGAGCACGTATGCTTTGGGTAGTAGTTCAGTCGGCCCGAGGTCACTGACTACGTATGCTATGGACGGAGATGGCATCAAGGTTTATGGTGCATTTGAGACGTGGATTCTGTAGAGACAGATTCGCGTGGAGCTTGAGTTGTGGGTAAACCGTGTTGGCTGAGGCTTTGCTATATGTCGATGCGTACTACAAGATCTGTAGGTGGAGATCATATCTAAGCTTACAGTGCATTGGAGCGTGAAGTCTGAAAGAGTTCAGATCACGGTGGTGATATCGTGTAGCTCACTCGGTGCGACACTATGAGCTATGCAGAACCATTGCGAGGTCCATATCCGAGCTGTGGTATATTCAGAGATGGTGAGTCTGGATGAGATGAATAGCAATTACTGTGAAGGGGTGGATGCTCAAGATCAGTATATGCAGAGATGGGTGTTCAGAGGAACAAGACCCAGTGAGATCCAAATCTTTCAATGTTCAGTGCGTGTCTTGATGACTCCAAGTGAAGGGGGCAGACCCAAGAGTATGTTGACAGTGGTCAGTGGTGCGGTATCATGTAGTTCTCAGAGGAGACTACCATGCTCAAGAGTAGTGGCATCGGAGACAGCACATTCCTAGCACAGTGTAGTGCGTTGTGGCGCAGTGGCGCATGAGTGGCACTTCAGAGGAAGGCCCGCACAGAGGTGCTGCACATGTGGGTGCAGATGAGGCGCGGTGGCGCATGAGAAATCCTTCAGAGGAAGGTACATGCACGAAGGGTGCAATTGTGGCGCAGAGGCGCGTAATGATCCTTCAGAGGAGGGACAAGCACAGGGGTTCGATAGTAAGCCTTCAGAAGAAGGCATGTATATGTCCAGTAGGGCAGTGTTGGCGCAGTGGTGCGATGGTAGGCGATCTTCAGTGGAAGAGTCGCACGAGTTCAGGAATGATTAGTACTAGAGGTGAAGGCATGGTTGCTCAGGTACTGGAGTACACTTGAAGCTTAAGAGCTTGGCAGAGGCCAATAGGGTGCAGTCCAGAGAGGGGATGCACATATACTGGTTCAGAGGAACCATATGAGAATGTTCGCAGTGAAGGTGAGACCGAGGTACTGGAATACAGCAAGGTGCTGAATGAGACGACCATCAAGTGGGTTGAGTGGTCAGTGTATGCACAGAGGTGCATTTGGTGGAGCTTTCCAGAGAGGGGAGAGCGCATGAGTTATGTTGCGGTGCTTGCACTGCGATGCACATGGCAAGATCCTTTGTAGCCGAGGTGAGCGCTGCATTGTGATCGAGATGCTAACTCAGGGCGAAGCCAGTGGATGGTGAGGTGCTAGAGTTGCATGGAGCTTGTTGAAGCAATGGTGATGCTTGAGTGGGCAGCACTCGAGTTTGTGGCTCAAGGTGAGCATTGAAGACTCAAGAGGTCAGGTGAACCAGAGTGGGGGAGCCTGTGATGAGTGAGTGTCAAGAGTGGCACATTTGCGGCAGCGAAGAGTCGTTGGACCGTTTAGCATCGGAGGATGCGTGTAGGTGTAGCTTGATGGGGGGATCAAGTACACGTTGAGGTGTAGCTTGGTGAGAGGGCCGAGTACACGTTGGTGTAGCTTAGTGGGAGGACTAAGTACACGTGAGCTGAATCAGTGGAGGAAGCTCAGATGCAGAAGATTGAACATCAGTGGATGTCTTTGGCTAGTGAGCCATGAGTATGCTTTGGGAGTGACTTGCGAGTCCTGTCTTGCGAGACAGTATCAGGCTAAGAGTAGCCGTTGGTGACACGGAGGTGTCGTTGAGCAGATGAGAGTACATTGTTGCCGGAGCCGAGTTCAGCAAGAGTGTTGGGCGAAGTGTAGTTGTTCCGATATGACAGAGGTCAGGGGCAGCATGAGGCACAAGGCGTCAAGTCAGAGAGAGTACTTGATTAGAGACCGGAGCATTGGTACGAAGTCTGGAGGTGTACCATGAGTTTAGTCGATGAGGGCATTCGACCGAGCGAGTGGGGGAGAATGTCACGGTACGTTTGTTTGGCTATGCGTACACCGTGACACAGCTGGTGGGCTGGATGAATATGCGTGGCACAGAGGTGCGCGCGCGTGAATATGCATGACTGAGCCGGTAGGCTAGTTGCATATGCAGGACCGAGCCGGAGGGCGAGGTGAAGCTTCATGGCATAGAGGTGCTATGTTGTGAATATTCGGGGGCGAGCCGGAGGGCTTGGCGAAGCTTCAAGGCGTGAAGAAGCTGCGAAGTATATATATTCATTTCATGGGCCGAAAAAGAGTATGATTGGTCTCATGATTTGATGTTTCCTTTTGATAGTGGCAAAAAGGTAAATTTAGCTACTAAAGGGGAGGGGTCCCCGACCTCCCTGCTGCACCTTCAGGTGTAGCTTAATTGGGTATTCCACGGAGCAACCCGTGGGCCGGGCCATGCTTAGCTAGAGGGCTATGCGTTGGTTTCCTTAGTCGTAGGAGACGGCTTAGGACTGTACGTGCAGGAGGTGGTACAGCGGCATTCCTAGAATGCCTTAGGTTCTTATGCGTGCTAGACATCGAGTCGACAGTACGCTTGGCCTGAAGCTTCTTTGGAAGGACCAAGCTATCCGAGATGCATATCTTGGTGTGCTTATGGATATGTTTGGCATGCTTTGTGTTGAGCTATCTGGGGTGGTGTAGCACGGTGTGGCATAGTAAGGGGCGAACAATGCCTAGATCATTGGATGCTAGTAAGTTGCAGGCTTGCATTCTCATGTTGCTATACGGGAACCTTGTAAGCCAGGATGGACCTCGCATATGCGTATGCTTAGTTGGAGCCTCAATGCTTCTTGACAGGTGAAGCTTATGACTGTATGGGCTGTCCGAGTAATGTCGGCTTGGCCAGGTGGACGGCTATTCACGGTTACCTTCCCGGTACTGTGGAGACAGTGAATCCTACCTGTTGGACGAGTGTCATAGGACACGATGAAGTGACTCGTAGGCCGGCATATGAGCGTGGCTCATGTAAGTTATTCCGCTGTGCATGTTGGGGCAAGATGACCAGAAGGTCTTGAGACGAACCGAGATGGTTTGTGAGGTTGACTATGGACTAGGAGGGAGTCTGTAGTGCCGCACGGGTAATCGGTAATATGAATTTCCGCTGCGTGACCGCGTATGTTTGCCGATCGACCGATCCGCCCGTGACACCCGGCAACTTTGGAAGCGGAACTAGGTCGAGAGCATGGCATGGCTTCTTAGTGTAAATTATCTCAAAGGGACTCTTTCCTGTACTTCTATTCACCATACTGTTGAAGGCAAACTCCATTTGAGGCAATGCTACATCCCACTGCTTGGGTCTCTCACTACACAAAAAACGAAGCTTATTTTCCACAGTTCGATTTGTCACTTCAGTCTGGCCATCTGTTTGTGGATGGCAAGTGCAGAGGTGCTGCTGAATTTTAAATTGGTTTTAAACCGTTTCCACAA
Organism: Macleaya cordata; assembly: GCA_002174775.1. Taxonomy (NCBI): domain Eukaryota; kingdom Viridiplantae; phylum Streptophyta; class Magnoliopsida; order Ranunculales; family Papaveraceae; genus Macleaya; species Macleaya cordata. The sequence goes on from MVGT01002568.1 coordinate 263,019, forward strand.
GAATCTCCAGAAATGACTTTGAAAGTTTTCATCACGATAAGAAACAATGGATTGTCGTAGTCCATGCAGTCTCACCACTTCTCGGAAGAATATGTTTGCAATGCTGGAGGCATCATCGGTTTTTCTACATGGTATGAAATGAGCCATTTTTGAGAACAGATCAGCAACTTGAAAAATATAATCTTTACCTCGCTGTGTACGAGGTAATCCAAGCACGAAATCCATGGAGTTGTCCTCCCAAATATTCTCTGGGATGGGTAAAGGTTGATAGAGACCTGTGTTCTTTGAAGTACCTTTACCAGTTTGACACGTAAAGCATTTGGAAACAATTTTTCCGACATCTCTTTTGAATTGTGGCCAGAAATATCTTGCATGTACCATTTCAATTGTAGCTTTCCTTCCCAGATGTGCTCCCATGCCTCCACTGTGTATCTCCCTAATGTTATGTTCTTGAGAAATAACCAGACTGAATATGGAAATCACTCACCAGCTGGTCGGTTTTGCAAGAAGACCATATTTCTTTAAAATCTTCATAATCCTTGTATAACTCCTTCAGAATTTCGAAACCAGTAACTTCCACTTTGAGAATGGATAAAAGAGTTGCTCGCCTGCTGAGTGCATCAGCCACTTTAATTTGTTCCCCCGACTTATGTTTCAGCAAGAAATTGAATTTTTGAAGTATGATTATCCACTGGCTATGCATGGCATTAATTATCTTCTGCTCCTGAACATATTTAAGTGCCTGGTGATCTGTATATAAGACAAATTCTCGATAGGTGAGATACTTTTTCCACCTTTTGAGAGCCCTTACCACAACATAGAACTCCTCATAGATTGTTCACTTCACACGAGATTCTCCGAGTTTCTCACTCAAGAATTCAACTGGTTGTTTCAAAAGCTCTCTATTGTTCTTCACCCTACAAGAACTTTCCTTTTTTCAAGCTGTTAGTAATTGAAGCGGTGATAGAACTAAATTTTCTAATAAACCTCAGCTAGTCCTTGAAAACTACGGACTTCAGTTGGTATTGAGGGGACCGGCCACTCTCGGATCGTGCGAACCTTGCTTTCGTCCACCCTAATGCCATATCTGCACCAACTAAAAACCCCAAAAACAGCAGTTGGGGTAGAATGAATGAGTACTGTTAGAAGTTTATATTTTAGTGTGACTGTTCACATGAATAGTGTTTCTGTTTCTAGAAACTTTCTAAGTTCGACCACTGGTTAGTTTCCTACTTTGTTTAAGTTTCCTAGTTTATTCTAATAAGTTTCCTAGTAGTTTCTATTTTGGGTTTCCTAGTTCTTTTGGGTTTCTTATGTTTGTCTATAAATAGATTGTATTAGGGACTTTTGATTATTGAATTGGAATAAGAGTTTCTGAGTTTGAGCTTTTAACTAGTACGTATTTCTTATTTTAAGTTCATTCGCAATTTGTTTTCTCTTAATGCCTCCATAACTAACCTCAAATGTTGCATATATTCGCCTTTTGTCATGCTAAAAGAATAAGTAATCATCAAAATAAACCTGATTCATGAAACACATGAATGTGCTTGGGGCATTGGACAACCCGAAGGGCATAAGCAGCCATTCATACAATCCCTCCTTCGTTTTAAATTTTGTCTCCCATTCATCACCTGGTCTGATCCTGATTAAATAATAGCCACTCCTCGGATCAATTTTAGAGAAGACAGTGGAACCAACTGTATAGTCTAGTATGTCTTCTAGTAGAGGAATTGGGAAGCCGTACTTGACGGTAATCTTGTTGATTGCATGACTATCCAGCACATCCTTCGACTTTCATCCTTTTTAGGAACCAACAAAGATGGAACAGCACAAGGGCTCAAACTGTGCTGGATCAGTCCTTTCTTCTATAGGTCATCAACCTGATTCTGCAATATTTCACTCTCTGTAGGATTCAAGCGATAATGGGGTAGATTTGGGAGGCTAGCTCCTGGAATCAGATCGATTTGATGCTGTATATCTCTTAATGGAGGTACCCTGTCTGGTAATTCTTCAGGAATCACATCAGAGAACTCCTCCAACAATGACTTCATTACTTCGGGCAGATCTGATCCGAGTGTCTCTTCTCCTTTCACAATCAGGGTATAACCCTCTTGTGCAGCATTCAACTGTTCTAAAATAGGATCCATGCTGACCTACCACAACATATCGAGATAAGGCATAAACAACGACAATGATGATGATAGTTAAAAGTAGAATAATAAAGAAGAGAAGAAGAAGACGTGGGGGAGAAAGAGAAATAGTTAACTAAATCTCTCCCCCTTATATTTATTATTAAATAGATTCTAATACAAGATAAACTAAAAATAAGAAAGTAGTTTAGGAAAACTAAACTACTATTCATGTGTTACTGTTCACGTGAATAGTAACCTATAAAATAAAAACTACTAAACTCTAACTACTAAATCTACTAAATCTAACACTCCCCCTCAAGCTGGAGCATAGAGATCAAATATGCCCAGCTTGTCACAAAATTGATGAAATGGTGACGGCGCAAGAGGTTTGGTAAGTATATCTGCCAACTGCTCCCCAGATTTCACATAGGGACATGTAATCTGTTTCCTTATCATCTTCTCACGAATAAAATGGCAGTCAACTTCAATATGTTTGATACACTCATGGAACACATGATTACTCATAATGTACGTGGCTGCATGATTACCACAAAACATCTGCACAGGACCAGGAACCTTAATCCCCATTTCACCAAGTAATGATTGGACCCATAACATTTCACAAATAGTGTGAGCCATAGCTCGATATTCAGCTTCAGCGCTGGACTTAGCCACTACTTGTTGTTTCTTACTACGCCAAGTAACTAGATTACCACTGACAAAAGTACAATACCCTGATGTGAAACGACGATCAACACGATCTCCAGCCCAATCTGCATCAGAATAACCAACTACGGAATCTACTACCGTCAAAGAATCACCAGTTTTCTTATATAATAAGCCATGACCTGGGGAACCCTTAAAATACCGAAGAATTCGACAAAGAGCCTCAAAGTGTGGTTTCCGTGGTGCATGCATAAACTGACTAACAACTCCAACTGCATAAGTGATATCCGGACGAGTTACAGTTAGATAGATCAATTTGCCGACAAGCCTTCGGTATCGACCAACATCATTAAAAAACTCCCCCTGTTCCGCAACCAGCTTCACTGAATAATCCATAGGTGTGTCTGTAGGAGTTGTGCCAAGGAATCCTGTCTCAGAAAGAAGGTCAAAAACATATTTCTGTTGAGAAAGACTTACACCAACCTTGGAGCGGGCAACTTCGATGCCCAGAAAATAGCGAAGAAGACCCAAGTCCTTGGAGTGAAACTTCTGGCTTAGATAATACTTTAAGTCAGAGATACCTTGAGAATCACCTCCAGTGATACTAATATCATCAACATATACAATAAGAATAATAGTACCCGCCGAAGAGCGACGAACGAAACCATAGTCCTCGAGAACACTACTGAATTTATCAAACCAAGCACGCGCAGCGGAAGCGGTGTAGGCCCATAACCCACAGGTCCCAGGAAGAAGAAGAAGAAGGCGTGGGGGAGAGAGAGAATTAGTTAACTAAATCTCTCCTCCTTATATTTATTATTAAATAGATTCTAATACAAGATAAACTGAAAAATAGAAAGTAGTTTAGGAAAACTAAACTACTATTCACGTGTATCCTATAAAATAAAAACTACTAAACTCTAACTACTAAATCTACTAAATCTAACAATGATGATGATGGGCACATCTTGAAAGAATGATTTACCAAACAATTCATGGATGATTTGTGATTTAACACAGACCTTCCAGTTCCAATACTATATATCGATCATTTAACAGTTGGTGTAACTTTTGCTCCATGGTTCCATGACTTGTGCTTTCTTCAGCCTTAGTTTGTAGATTTAAGAATAATTGCAGGTCTCCAATTTTCCACACCCTGACCTATTTGGTACTTTGAGTACTTCAAAAGAATACAAGAGGCATGAACGGTCCACTTATTGTATGGAGATAAGAACCATGTTGAATTTGAATTAACCTAGTCCAGACTTTGCGGTATCCCCTGGTACCGCCATACAGGTAATAATTAATATACAGGACGGGATAAACAAAAGACATAAGGGAAAGGAACTAGGAAATCATTTGTAGCACCACATATTTGGGTCTCTACTTATTCCAACATATCTAGTGAGTTTTCACCCATCAATGCTACTTTGGATAGTATCCTATATCTGAGCAAGTTTATTTTACTACTAAATTCTTGTTGTGTGGAATTTGTGTTATTCAAAAGAAAAATTATAGTTGTAGTTTTTTTTCTTTTTGATGAAGAGAGTTTTTGTTTATGTGACTGTAGTTTCCTTTCTAGCCAACTGGCGAAGTAATCAAAAAGAAGAAAAAGATACAACAGTAAAGTTTTCAGTTGGCAGTCTGTTAAAATTTCCTTATATTTAGCACCAATATTTACATATACTCTACATGATCTGTGTTTTACATTGGTATTTTATATCTAAAATGAACCTTAATTTGTATGGGGACGTGTTATTATATATCTTATTCTCTATACATTTTCAAAAAAAAATATATATCTTATTCTCTATATCTCAACCTCCTTTTTCCTTTGCCTCTGTAGTTACACTTGTATCTTCTCTGAGATTTCTCTGGTAGTTTATTTCTTCATTTTGTTTGTATATATTGCGTTTTTATGTTGGGCAGGGAACTTACGTCGAAGGAATTAAGGAGGAAGTTGTTCTATCCCCTGCTCATGCCCTTTCTTTGATAGCATCTGGTGAAGGTAATTCACATTGATCATTCTTATTGCAAAGTTGGAGTATTGAAGTTTTCTATGTGAAACTACTTTTTCAAGCTTTTATTAAATTAAATCTTGGTAGCCAGTAATATCATCATCATCATCTATCCTTTATCCTAATTTTGATTTATCAGCATGGCTCCTATTTCGCGATTCAACTATATCTTGATCCATAGCTCCTGCAGGGCATCTGTCTTCAAATTTTCTCTTATCACCTCCATCCACGTGATTTTGGTTCCTTTCTTTTTGAACCTTCAGGTTGCATTAAGTCACTCTTCATTTGTGCCTTCAGTCGTCTTAGTTGTGCATGTAGAATACATCTCAGTCGACTTTTTTTTTTTTTTTGTTTCATCTCGTATTGGGGCTATCCCTAAATTTCCTCAAATGTACTCATCTGTGATTGCCTTTCCTTGTCCTACCACTCATCCTTCTCAGCACTCTGATTTCTGCTTTACTCAGTCCATGATTATGAATGTATTGAATATGTTTGCAGATTCGGAATTTCGATATGGATGAGTAGTATGACTAGGAAGGAAGCAAGACAAAATGAGTGAATTTGAAAATGCTGTCGATTTAGTTCAAACATGCATTTGGGATGTGAAATTGATGTAAAATACAAATGCTATGGCGTGACAAAGGCCATTTCAATAGAATTACAAGTAGCACCTCCCCTACAAATTCACCTTTAAGGAAAATTCTGGAGGGATCAAGTTAAGAGACACTTTTAATTCAGATTCTTTGTGTTCCTTCATTTCATCCCCGACTATAT